>JABUQX010128792.1:7500-42975 GCA_015478945.1 Trachelipus rathkii | reverse complement strand
AGCACGGTATCGAAAGCTAACGCCGTTCCACAATCAGAAGACTGTCTCTATATATATAGTAATTATCATTGTGTTTTTAAGATTACTTTTAGGCCTCCTATTATTCTAACAACATAACCTAGCGATAACAGCTTTGAATATATATATATAATAATATATATATATATATATATATATATATATATATATATATATATATATATATATATATATAATTATATATATATATATATATATATATATAGGGCCTTCTTTAGAATCAGCCCCGTAATTGATATCGATTATTTTTATAATAACGATATTTTTCCGATATTATTTTTTATATTTTAAATAAAATTTTATTATTTTTTATATTTTACATAAAATTCTAATATTCTGTGAAGTAACTTTTTATTGATAAACGATAGGTTTTTAATATTTTTTTAAACATTTTAGAACAATTTATTTAATAAAAGGTTTGCAAAGATTTAATTGAGTTATTCCATAGGTTATTCATATTTTACATTTAGATTTAACAACATGTCAATGAGCATTGTTAAACTTTTTCAAGATATTAATACGAAAGAAAAAGCAATTATATTTCTTAAGAATAATGGAATACTTCACTCTTCAAGAATGTGTAAGAATAACCATACAATGAAACTTTCATTAAGTACTGATAAGAATTGTCGTTTAAAGAATTGTGAACAAGAAATACGCTTGCGAAAGGACACATGGTTAGAACCTAGTAACCTAGCTTTTCGAAACTAGGCTCCATTTTTCCTCTAACTCAAAGATACTAAACAAGGGAAAAGCTTCATTAGCACATATAAGCAAAGATGTCTTCAAGCCCTCCTGCACATGTGTCTGATGATAGTGAAATATCCACAAATGATGTTGAGCAGCAACTGAATTGCTCATTGGAAAAGGAACTTCTTGATATTGAGAATTCAATATTAACTACTTTAGAAGATGAAACAAATAAAATGGATGAGAAGAATTTTGTCCTAAAAGAAATGTTTAAAGAAGCCCTTGAATTGAAAATAAAAACAGAAGCTGGTTCACTTGAACAGAAAAATTTCCAGGAATGTTTTAGTGCTTAATATTTGCTGACGAAGAGAATTTCATCGGAAAAGTTTACCGCTCTAAATTTTAAGTTAAGTTTAGTTTGATCTCTATTTTTTTTTTAACATTAGTTATATTATGTAGTTTTATCTTTTATGCTCGTTTTAAATAATATTGGTTAATATAGCTTATTTTTATTTTATTTTTATTTTTTTTTTCATGAATTTTTAGGGGTGTATGAGAGTGTTAGTGTTTTTAACTTTTAAGATTTTTCAAATTTTACATATTTTTATTTTCACTTTTTTTTTCGTGAATGTGTAGGGGTGTATGAGAGTGTTAGTGTTTTTTAACTTAAGATTTTTCATATTCTACATATTTAATATAAATTCGATTTTAGTTTTTTAACATTTACGGTTTTAAATATAGGTTTTTAGTGTGTAAAACAAATTATAGGTGCCTGATTCGATTTTGTTTGTTTTTTTCGCCTGTTGTTTTGTCTGTTGTTTGTTTTGAATTGTGAAAGTTGGATCTTTATGGTTTCATATTGCACAGGCCGCGGCTTACTAATCGACTTTACTAACATTCGTGGCTTGCAATCTAACTCTGCATTTCCGTGGAACACCACCTCTCTAACTCTAGCCCTAACCTTTTGCTCCTGTCTGAGACCCAGATAGTTAGGAATTCATCCTCTAACTCGTTTAATATGTCAAACTATAACTTATTTCATAATTTCCATCTAAAGGGTGGAGTATGTGCTTATGTTAACATAAACACTCCTGTAACACGTCTCGTGACTCGAATCTCCTAATTTCGATGTTCTATGGCTTAAATCTTTCTCCCTTTCTACTACAATAATCTGAGCTCCGCTACTGTCTCCTAACAGGAACAGATTTTTCACGCCGTTTTTTGAATATCTTACTACTTCTCACGAGACTGTTATATCTTTCTCATCCAAATACTGAGGTCCTCTATTTAGGGGATTCAATGTACATAACACTTGAATGGTTGGGGTTTTCCTCTCATACTGATTTAGTTGGGAGGAGCCGAATCATTCAGCATTCTTTTTGGTTTCTGGAACAAACTAATTAAAGAACCCAGACACATTCCGGATCGTCCTTACCAATTCTTAACACACTTGACCTATTGTTTCACCACTAGTTCCTTCTCCCTTAAAATACACCACTTTCGCTCCTATTCGGTAAAATCTGACCACAACCTTATATCTCTAATTTTAATGCTTTCTCGCCAACAGCTCCATCCTGCCCTACTCGTTTTTGCTGGCACTTTGATCGGGCCTTGCGTTGCTTCTACGCTAAACTATAATTGGAATGACTGCTTGACTCTGGTGTACACAACACGACTTCTGCCGATAAGGTGGGAGCTGTGATCGTTGGAAGGGATGAGTAGGTTCATTTCCTTTTCTTTCGACTAAATCTTTCTCTCTCATAATCCATGGCTTCGATCGTGCTTGTTCTCTGGCCATTCAGGCTAGAGACAGTTGCGTATCGGGAGTGGAAAAAAATTCTTGTTCTCCTATCACTCTTGCTAATTTTCATTCTGCTTAGAATCGTTGAAGGATACTCTTCGCCGAGCAAAGCGAGCTTTCATCAAACGAAAGTGCGCTAACCTCCTTGGGTTCTCCTACTGACAAATCTTTCTGGCCTCTTGCCAAAAACATTTCTAGTCAGCTTCTGTAAATCTCGTTCTTTCCTCCTCTTATTCGCTCGTACTGGTTTTTCTGTTGCTAATTCTCCAACTGAAAAAAAGGCCAAACTTTCGGCCTCCTATTTTCCTCTAACTCAAACCCTGGACGATTCTGGCATTCCATCATCCTTCCCCTTCTCCTTCTCAGGTGTCCTATGCCTTTCCTTGTGATTACATTTGATCGGGTGCATGGGCTCCGGAAATCTACGAACGTTAGGAAGGTGGGTGCCCGGATTGGCATTCCTCCCCGAGTTTTTTGAAGGATGTGTGCTTCCGGACTGACCCCGCCCCTCATTCAACTATACCCTCTATGTCTCAATACTAAACACTTTCCCTGCAGTGTTGGAAGCACGCACATGTCCAACCGATTCCGAAAAAAGGTAGCCGCCTCTGATCCTTCTACTATCGTCCTATAGCTCTCACTTGTATTCTACCTAAGATCTTTGAAAACCCTTCTCAACTCTCATTTCTTAGATCATCTGGAATCTCATTTCACTCTTTCCGATCGCAGTATGGCTTTTCGGCGCTCGAGGGTCTACTGGCGATATACTTTCCTATCTTACGATTTATGGTTTTCCGCCTTTAGGAACTACGGGGGAGACTTTGCGTGGTGGCGCTTGACATATCCAAAGCATTTGACCGGGTTATGGCACGAGTCACATGCTCTCCAAGCTCCCTTCCTTTGAGTTTCCTCCTTCAACTTTGCTACTTATGTCTAGTTTTTCTCTCAAATCGCTCAATGTCGGCTGTTTTTGACGGGGCGACTTCTTTTTTCTGTTAATTGTGGTGCTTCTCAGGGTGTTCTTATCTCCTACTTTATTCTTACTTTTTCATTAATGATCTCCTCACCTGCACATCTAACTACTATCACTCGTATGCCGATGACTCGGACCTTCATTCTTCAACTCATTTCAAATCTGCTCCCTCTTTTACTTTCTAGAATTGCCTCTCGTTCTTTCCGATTCTAATTCTATTCTCGCTGATTCTGGATAGGATTTCCGGGTGGGGTTCGTCTCAAACCTTGTGAAATTTAAATTCTTTAAAAACTCAACTATCTAAAAATTTCCCTTTCTAAAACACCTTCCAACTTTCCTATACTCTTTCGACGGTTCTCTCGTCTCTCCTGTTGACATATAAAACACCCTTGGCCTAACATAAACAAAAAATGTCTTGGAAAACCTCACATTACAACGGTTTGTTAGGGCGGCCTTCAAGAAACTGGGGTTCTGTTTTAGACTGCGAGACTTTTTTGTCCTCTTCTCAGTTGCTTTCAAGCTATACAAGGCCTCATCCGCCTTGTATGGAGTACTGCTCTCCTAATCTGGGGGGGCTCTGGTTTCACCCGGCTTTTGACAGGGTCAGAGTCAAAGGCCAAAAGACTTATAACCTGTCCGTACTTCCAGTTCACTTGACCTCTATCTTTGCGGCGCGATGTTGGTTGCTTTAACTCTTTTTCTTTAGGTACCGCAGCGGCAGATGCTCGAGGAAACTTGTCACTCGCGTTACCTCCACCTTTACGACGTCCTTCGTAGCACAAGGGGTGCTGTGTCTGCGCATGAGTTTTGTGTAGATTTTGCAACTCCAGGCTAGTTCGCTGAAGTAATGGTGCTTCCTTCTTTCCAAGCCACTCTTCTGTGGAATTCTCTTCCATCTTTCTGTTTCCTGCTGAATTAATCTTGCCCGCACTTCAAAGCCTGCGTCTGTGCTCAATCTGCGTAATTTTGCGTTAGTTGGTGAACTTCTGAGGAGCGCAACACCCCCCTCCTGAATAGGGCTTCGCCCGGCCGTTGAGTGGTGGTGACAACTATATATATATATATTTATATATATATTATATATATATTATATATATATATAATATCATATATATATATATATATTATATATATATATATATATATATATATATATATATATATATATATATATATAAATCATATTTTGTTGGTGTAAAAATTTAACAACAAACACTTTGTAAAAAGCAGCTCAATATGCATTTCGAATCGATTACTGACTATAAAAATTATTTGAAACAGGTTTGTGAATATGCTATAACTTCGGATCAAAAAAAATTGGAGGAAAAAAATAAAACAGTAGAGATTGATCAATCTGCTTTTTCACGAAGGAAGTATAATAAAGGACAAACTTATCCCAACCAGTGGGTGTTCGGCGGAATTTGCAGAGAAACCAATGATTGTATGTTAGTTCTAGCACCAAATAGATCTTCAAAAGTATTGTTAAAAGAAATATGCAATCATATCGGAGATAGTTAGTTAATTATTTCAGATTCATGGTCAGCATACAAAGACATCGAAAAAAATTCCCCCAAAATTATAAACATAACAGTAAATCATTCTGAACATTTGGAAACCCACTTAACGGAGCACATACTCAAAAAATAGAATAACTTTGATTTTAAGCAAAACAGCGAAACAAACGAGAATATGGTACTGCGAGACATGCTGAATAGTTAGTTACCTTTTCGAATTTATGTGGATAAAACGACACAGTGGAAGTGATTTATTTGTCCAGATGTTAAAAGATATTGTAAAATTTAAACCTCCTAAATAATTTAAATTTTAAAATAATATAAGGGTATATTTTATAGGTATTATATTTGAATAAAATCAAATTAATTTTTTTTAATATTCTTAGTTTGCAATAATATTAAAAAATGAAAAATTTTCACATACAAAAAAAACGATTTCTTAATTGATCCTATTTTAAACAACATTTTAAAATCCACACCATTTTTTAAGAAATTAATCCCAAAACTTTCATAATAATTATTTGAGTTTTAGATTTATAAATATTAATCTAAATATTAATTTATCCTAGAATATCAATTAGTCTGCTTTGTGACCATATTGAGAAAAAACACCTAATCCTGTTAATGAAGTTGATGAAACAGCAAATTCCCTTGAAAAGTTTGAGTCACTAGTATATCTATTTACAATGGAGAAAGTGCCAGCATTTGAGGCTGTTCTTGATATATGTTGTTCAGGATACTTCAAGAACAGGAATCAAAAGAGTGAGGTGAGGATAATCAATCAATGTTTCTTGTAAAAAAAACATGCAGGTCGAGGATCAACTTCAATTCATAGATCTAGATGGAATATTTTACAATAGAAGAGTTGACCAAAGATTGTTATCTAATAAAGTATGCAACAGATCACCTATTAATTAGTTTAAAAGCAATACATGGTGCTAACTTTAAAGAGACATCAAATCAATGAAACTTACCACCATTGATTGTTACCTCCGATACATGAAGCCAGTTGTAAAGAAACCACCACAGCAACACCTAATTGATGTGATCTCGGGAAGTAAATCAGAAGAAACGCCTATGGATCTAGGGGGCAGACTCATATCCTTTGGCCATTAAAGAAGGTAAGTTGACAACAGTTTGTCCCTATGATAGGATTGATGAGTTGGTGGAATGCTACAAGGATCAATGTGGGTTAGTAAAAGATCTCTTTAGGAAGGCACAACATGATGGAATAAAAGATCTATTTTCATGTGAAAAGATAATATCAAAAGCTATGACTCAAAGTTAAGCCACACTTTTCTTTAAATCATGCTAGGAAAGTTTATGATACAAGGAAGAGAAGCGAGTTTAAAGCAGTCAACAAGAAGAATAATGACGAAGCTAGGAAGTGGAGCCAGACTCATAATGTAAGCAAATTTTACATCATGCTATGCAGGTTAATTCCAT
The DNA here is from genome assembly GCA_015478945.1 of Trachelipus rathkii. Taxonomy (NCBI): domain Eukaryota; kingdom Metazoa; phylum Arthropoda; class Malacostraca; order Isopoda; family Trachelipodidae; genus Trachelipus; species Trachelipus rathkii. The sequence goes on along the minus strand of JABUQX010128792.1, from coordinate 36,512 downwards.
AAGAAATGCGTAACTTTGCTGTTAGGGTTCTAAACCCCGGGATCAAGAGAAAGATACTTCTTCCAAATCAGTGGATTCATATAAATTTTAAGTGGTCGTGCTGATATAGTTATCTGATCCCATTTACACTAGGATCTATAACGTATACAAAGGATTTGATCATGCCCCATGGCTAGGTAAGGAGAGGAGGAGGATAGAGAAAACAGGTGGGATGATACAAGGTATACTGCATTATCTATCATCTATACACCATTGTAGACTACAAATTTGTATGGAAATCTATATCAAGCTTGTATTTAAAAGAGAATCATCACTGGAATTAGAATGCTTGCATCAGACTTCTGATGATTCAAGAGTGATAGCAACTTTAATAGGAAATGCGATTCCCTGGGTTCAAAGAGCATTAGACACCGCTTTGTTGGTTAAATGGTTCTTAAGTGAGCTTATGTTCATTTATCCCTCAATAAAGAAATCCACCCCTTTAACCCAGTCTGTAACTAGTTCATTTCAGACTTTTACGCAAGGACCTTCAGAAATAGTTATTAGGCGAATTCCAACAGCTCTGTCTGTCCTAGACTGAATCGCTCATTGAAAAACAAGAACACTTCTGCAATTAAGGAATCAAATAGTGGAAGGAGGGGCCCCAATAATGTTAGTTAGATGCAGTGAATTTTAACAATGCATATTACATTATAAATTAATTAATAGGTTAGATATAAGTCAAGCATCTAAATACTGTGAAGGATGCAATTGTAGATACCCTGACCCTCATTATGGTTTCTACATGCTTGATCTTGTAATGCTCAGTGGATGTAATGTTTCCACTTATAGTTATCATAAACAAGATCATGTCAACGAACAAAAGATGCAGAGCATGATAAGAATGTTGACAAAGGAAGAATCAGAAAGAACAAAATGTGTAACGATTGCTGAAAGTATAAAGTCCTCGTCTCTGGTGGGTCAAAGAGGAGCAAAATTGCAAAAGAGGTACAAGTTTCGCTGATGACCAGTGAAACGGAAAGAACGGATAAAGTAGGTCCAAATAGAGGATATGAAATATGAGAATTAGTAGTCAAAAAGATCGTCTTAAAGCAGGGTTATGAATTGACAGATCCCGGAAATGTATATTATGGTCCGTACAAGATTATTCGTAAATGTGAAACCAATGTTTTTTATGACATACAACATCAATCTTGGGGAACTACTTTAGAAAACGTTCATTGTTCGCTTTTAAAGAAATGTTTTGCAAAAGATCAAGAAAGTAAGAATTAGTACAAGATTTTGAGGATCAAGTGAAATAGACAGGAATTTGAAATTGTCTATTATGGGAGTTTGAGTTGGGAAGTGTACCAATGTTCAATTTGGGGTTAAGTAATAAGAAATACATTAAGAATAAAATTCTGCATTATGAAAGATGAGGTTGAAGAATATTAAAAAAAAATAAATAAAAAAAATAATAATAGCTGTTAGACGAAGCATCTGGGAGAACAAGTTGAGATGAATACTCGTTATCTTGGTACCGAAAATTAACATAATCAAGATTTCGAAGTTATACAAATTTGGGAGTCATGGATCAAGAATAAATTAAAAACCATTGTGAAGCATATTGGAGATTGTTTACTTGTGTAGCTTAATTAATGTATACGTTTTATTTCAGATATAATGTGTGGAAAGGAGAGAATTCAATACAGATGATTTCTTATTCATGTATTCCTGATGAGGTAGTAGAACATCATCGGTTCTCTTTCTGGCATTCTCATCATTTACAAGAGGTTTGGTACGCAATCTTTCAAATGTGCATACTTGGCTCGCTATATTACCCTATCTGTACCACATATATCTCACAACATCTAATAATGTTCGCAAACATTTTATTGTGCTTAATGTCCTAAGTATTAGAGCCTGAACCAGAGTGTATTAACAGTGGAAATTGACTTCTATTCGGAACTTGTTTTTAATAATGGTGGGTCTATATCTATCATCATTTGTGAATTTCTATATCTAAATATTGGTTTCTTATTCTTGTGTCTATAATGCTCACTTATCATCTTAATGGTTTGTGGAGGTTGAAGCTAATGTTCCCAATAGGCGGAGATATGGATATCATCATTGTATTATATTTTCGTGTGTTACCATTTTTATACTCATTCGATATTTTAGTATTTCCTATCTTCTCTGTGATTATAGCTCTGAGAGACAAGTTGTTATTCCCTTTGTACCAATCATATTGTTTTACTTAGAAGTAATCTCATCTCTTTCATCTTCCATTTTTTTCGATATACAGTTTTATATATCTTCTACACACGTTCTTAGAGTTGTTAAAGAATAAGTTCTCTTCTCCGTGATTATCTTTCCCTAACTACATATTATTAACTAATCCCTAAGATTTTACTCACTCACTTTCTTTTTCCCTAAGTTGTGCGCATTAACGTTCCTTAGAGATGAGTATGATTTTATTATACATATATATGCTGAATTTTTCTTTACCATGTGGCTGTGGTCTCTTAGAATTCTGCTTACAGGACCGCAATCCCTACTTAGTGTGCATATATTACATGTACTATTGATATGAAGTGACAATTTTCTTATCAGTACATTCATAATATGATAAAGTAAATGACGAATTTATAGACTCTCACGTTTACTATAAAACCATTCGTAATCTACTCCAGCACCTTCTCAAGTTTACTCTTGTCACATGAGGTTCCTCAATTTCTTCTCATGAGGAAAGTACAAAGAAATGTATTTATTACAATATATACGAAAAGAGTGATGGTGAGTCTCTAATCTATATGACGTATTTGATTACAACTTGAAAAAGAATATGTCTATGTTTCTAATATTTTTTTACTTATTGTGTGATTTGTATGATCACAAGCCTTTGAATGCTCTTATACGATATATATTCCTCAATAAATCTAATTCTATCGAGATTTACGACACACAATATTAGATATAATAGAAGGATTAGAGTCCTGAGGAGATATAAATCTCAGACCAAGAACAACACTATGGAAAGTGAATTTTTCGAAACAAGTACCAAACTCGGAGCGAACTGTAATAAAGGTTCGACTGAACGGAGGAAAGGCTACCAGGCTAAATCGCAAAGGATCTATAAATCAACCAACGAGATAGGCAGTTTAGAATAAACTTGATGAAGGAGGTTGTGACTTGGAATGTGTAAAATAAAGAAACGAATAATAAGTGAGAATTAAAGTGCTACAACAAAAACAGAGTAAAATGGAATAATACATCATAGCTGAGGGCCAATATAATTTAGCATGGTAAATTAATAAATATTACCGAGGAGTAGGTAATAATAATCAGATCGGAAGAATTATCCCCTTAGAGCAATAATTGATACTATATTAATAGTAAATTTGCCATCCGCAGTTTAACTCACGTACTTAACCTAAGTACTCCATAAATTTGATCATGACAGGATTTATAATATCTCCATAACCATGATCATTCTTTTGTATCCGGAAACCTACATGACAGTTACTCCCATAAATGAGTAGAGAACAATTATGTTACGAGTGCCCTACCTCAATAAACTTCAAATTCCTAGTTCTTCATAACTTTCAGCTATTTAAGTACTGCATAAATTAATAATATATACATTTTACAGTATATTTAAGACATTAGACTATTTCCTCAGGTTGGCCCATTTGTGAGAATATAATTAATTATTAAAAAATTGAATTTATTTTAAAATAATCATTATGAATAGTGACTTTAAGGGCTTTATAGTATGTCTCATCAGATTATATTAATCTTGTTTGACTAAGAATTAAGCTCAGATACTAAGTATAGTGATAAAATAAATAGTATAAACCTCCTTAAGTTAAAAGTATAGTGGTAAGTATTCATACGTGTGAGCATTAGTATGAATATTATGAGTTAAAGTACTAGATATAATCATTAAAAGTGTTTCACTTAATTAATGAAAGAAAGTCAATAAAAATATGCAAACATATTTGTGTAATAAGTTATAATGAAACTTGAAAAAAACTATATAGGTGGAAGATAAATTCCATTGTTGCATAACCCTATATAATTTATAGTATATTAAGTGATAGAATACTTTATGTATATAAGTAATAATCATATATATGATGTTTTAATAATAATATTAAATATAGAGTACGTTTCATTAAAATTTATCTTAGTTTATTAAAAATACGTATTAATTAATCATTCAAAAGAAATGGACCCATATATCATATTTTGAAATTAAGTTTAATGAGTTTACTAGATTGTTAATAGATTTGTAACTGATTAGACAAGACCAATTGTTGCCAAGAGAAATTTACAAAGTAGAAGTTCTGTGCTCAAATATTAAAATTTATTCGAGCCTTTATTAAAAGATGATAAAAAAGATTAGCCTCCATTTGAGAGATTTAGTGTTCAAAAGTGATCCAGAAGCAAAAAGCTGGACTTCTATTTGAAGATTACATAATAATTGAAATATATAACCTAAGAAGATAATAAAATATATGGATATTTCGAGAATAATTTAAATATTATAAAGTAATTTAATAAAATTTAAGTCTACTATAATTATAATTAAGTTCTTAGATATTTATCATATTATTTAATATATATTAATAATAATATATTAAATAATATATATATATAATATAATGGTCATAATAAATATAAATATTTTTATCGATACTATTAATACTACATTTCTCAAACATTAATTACACTATAGCATCGACGAATTGGATATTCTGCTCATTTAGTCAATAAGACACGTAATAGTTTTACTTACGAAATATATACTACTAAGACGATAACTCACGAACCAATAACTATACATAACTTCTGGTATTGATAGATTTTTCCATCAGACGTAGAAGTGAGAGAGTTGGTTGTTTAGAATTGTCCAATTTGGATCAGTTTCTCTCTTGATTGATACGTAGATATGTGATTTAGGATAACCAACACGGTTAAAAACAATTTTAGTAATATTAAAAAGAAATTAATATAAGGAATACAGAAAATTCATTAATTATAAATATGAGATGAATTATTATTTTTGTAAAATAAATTCGTTATTGAAATAAATATAGTATAACTACTTTATAACCAATTCAGTAATATCCTAGAATTTATGTGCTAATTGTTTACGCTAAACCTACTATGATATAAGCTAAGTTAATAAACTAATATTATGTATATATATTAATAGAAAATATATAGTTACATCATTAAACTCATCTAGCGATACCAATGTCAGAGTTAATGATCAAATATATATAAACTATATGTTAATTAATAGGAATAAAATAATTATAAGAAACGTTAAATACAGTTGAATTCAGATTTGTTGATAAATATTTTGATCTCAGACTTTGTATAATAAATATAATATAAATTAAAATTAGTAATTTTAATGAAACTCTATCTAATAAACAAAAATAAAATACTAATAAAATTTGGAGCAAAAACTAATATAAATTAAAAATTGTTAATTGAGCATATATATATATAAACTAATTCTAATATAATGTTCGAAATATTTTAACTTTTAAAATAATAAAGATAATTCGAGTTGAAATGAGTTACGAGTTTTGATGAGTGAAGTCTAGTAATTGAAACTTTACGATTATATTTTGGGTAAAAGGTCTCATTATTAGGTGAATAATATAACTAAACCTTCTTAGATCATATACATAAATACGTATACTATTCACTAAATCGTGAATCAGCAGCATAAGCTTCGTTAAATGGGGCAGCTCAACTGAGTATTTGTACCAATACATAAGTTCAGGATAATTTGGATTGTAGTAGGTTTTAATAACTTATTGTAGTCAGAAAAACATAACACCATATAAATAATAAAATACCATAATAGATAATAGTATTATTATGTGTTCGGTAAAGAATTATTTATAATAAATGAAATTCAAGTACTTGGTAAGATTTGATAAGAATAAAAATTTATAAAATAAAAAAGGAATAAATTATAAAGAAAATAACTTTATAACTCATATTTTTATTAATAATAATTAATATATATATATTAATATAATAATATATATATATTATTATATATTAATATATAATATATATATTATATATATATATAAATATAAATATATATATAATATATATATATATATATATATTAATTATATTATATATATATATATTATTAATTATATTTATATATATATATATAATTATATATATATATATAATAATTATATAATAGTTAATATATATATATATATATATATATTTAGTATGAATTAGGTGAACGTATTAATTCTCGTAGATCTCTCGAAATATCGGAGGTAATTGACTAGACCTGCAGGCAAGGAAAAGCAAAGAAGAGATCTTTTATTAGAAATTATGTACGATTTCTTTGACATAGCTCATTCATGTTCCTTAATAAATTTTCTGGAAATATAATTAAATTTATTATTTCACAATACTTTTATATTTCTCACATAAAGGACAAATTTCGGAAGTCTTGCCGTTATTTAGATATTATTGAATTTCACATATTTTTTTACTAAAAATTCTATTTAATTAAGGAAAACTGGATTGAGCCGCGCCGCCATATTCTTACCTTACGGTCAGTGAGACTAAGATATTACATGGTTAGGATTTCAGAGTATATGTGAGGCAGTATCAATTATGCTATGTTTTACTAGATATAAAAATCAAATGTATATATATGTAATTATATGTGATAATGTATATATATCCCGTGCAACTCTAAGTTAGTGAGCAGTGAGAATAATATATTTAGCCTCTATTAGTACCAGGTACATTATGTACATAATGGAAGAACAAAATAATGGTGCCAAAAATAAAATGCTATTCTTCGAGTTTCACCTTTTCACGTCAAATAGTATATAAGTCAATATAACTCTACACAAGAGAGACATCTAATATAAATAAAGCGTAATTTGCTATACTCACAAAATGTATATGCGATAGAATACAATATTCACTGCTATAATATTTAAAGTATAATATATAGTAAGATGAATAACTCTGCACTACTAAAATATTATAATGACTGGCAGGCAAGTATAATACAAAGCACAAGGATTATCCTAAGGTAATAATCACTCTGCATTTTTACCCATAATATTTGAATAACAAAATTAAATATCAATAAAATAGCAATATATATACATATAATATTGAAACTAAAAGAAGACGTTCGAACATAAAAATAATATAGTCCCTAATATGACCAAAACAGACTTCGATAGTAATTTGTAATCACTCGCCTATCAGCTAATAATGCCGATATGAAGAAATAATCAATATAACTATATAAGATTTATAAGTATACCAGCAGCACTCAACGATTTATTATTGACAATAGATAAGAGGATAACAATTTATAATAGACAATAGTCTAATCTACGATACCTGAATTTAGTAAAATTGTGAAGACGACACAAATAGAACGGCCTTCATATATACATATGCAGTGATCATAATCTTAATAAAACTATGTAATGCTAATATAGATAAATCTAATAATAGAAAATAGTTATCCGATAAATAATGAGTAACTAAAATATAATCAATTAAAAATATTATGAATTGTACGACATAAATAATTTATTAGTAGTGCCAACAAGGAATACAATTAGATATCAATCGTGACGAATATAGTGTCCCAAATATTAAAAGTATTATTTGCTAAGTTTGTAAAAAGTAATCAGAAAAAGGTAACTATCTTGCAGGGGACTTTTGATAGGTTACAGTTTAATCAGTCAACTTGTATAGAATAAAATATCAGTATACAAATATATCAATCTATTTAATTAATATAAAACAAAAATGAATACATGCCTGTGTCGTGATTCTATCGCAGGCGCTTAGTTATTTTCACCCTAAGTCATTGAGTCTTTGATATAGACAGTAATACATCTTTTGCTTCTAAGTCCTTCTCTCTGCTCCTATTCTCCTTCATCTCCTTCTCGTTCATTCCCTCTCACGCCTTTCTCTCATCTCATTACATCATCCCTTGTGGAGCTCTAAAGAATGCTTATCCAACCTACTCTCCTTCATTATCACAATAAATCATACATCGTGTGCTAAGCTCTATATTTACATAAGCTAAACCAATTCCGGTAAATTTAAAGATTATATTGCTATTCCAAAATCAACTATAATAAAGGAAATATGTAAATATAAAAAACAGTTTCCACTTCACTGTTAAATGTCTGCGAGAAAACAGTGTATGGTTCCAACGTAATGTCTTAAACCCCTATTCTTTGCATTCTTCTCTCTATCATCAATTTTACTATCTCGACAGAATAGGAGTGACTCGTGTAAATATAAAACATCAAAAAGTGATTCATGATAAAGATAAAGTTTTGAGTATTATAAAAGCTTATTTTACAGTTACAGATATATCTTGCTTAAAGCTGTTTTTTCGGAATTAAAGAGATAAAAAAGATTATATAGAGAGATAACAGCAGCACAAGTTAAACTCATCCTAAGGAGAAAGACAATATATAGTTAAAATCACTATTATTTTAAAGAAGTAGATGGTACATTATTGGAATATAGAAAAAAAGTGTGTAAGAAAATACTCGTGCCAGATGATAAAAAATAATGAAACTATATTTAAAATGCAGAAAAGTCCCTTTAGACAATGGTTGTCATCGAATAAAGATACCTGTCAAGCATTTGGGTGTCTTGTCCTGAAGAGTTTAAAGACAAGTTTCTTATTCGTATCGGCGCGTCCCTTTTCTGGGAAGAGATATTGGAAAGAAGGTCTCTCGAAGTTGCAATGCATCTGAGACACTGCTTTTCAGTTGCATTGTCATACTGTAAATGAGACAACTATTTGAGGCAAAACTTTCAAGAGTTACTCCAGAGCGACTCTTTATTTTAATACTTGCATTCATTGAATACAAAATTATAATGATAACAAAAAGTGAATTACTTTTAGCTCGTGAATCTGTTATATATGAATTTATACAGAACTCTTAAAAATGCAAAAAAGTCGTTTTGCGTTTCTGTGCTCAAATTGTAAGAAAAAAATTTGAGAAGATTATTTGCTCACCTGAAACGTGAAGGAAATGTGATAGTACCATACATTCTATCTCGTGAGAAGAAGTTTACAGTAATACACATATATGCCTAAACACTATCCAGTGCGTTTATATTACCTCAACCCAAAAAACTTATTTAGTGCCTAAAGGAACCACATCATCTATCATTAACATACAGATCAATCCCGGCGCAAAGAACAACTATTATGGTCTAGGTCATATTCTATAACACCAAAGTTCTGAGAATTATATGAGAGCGGGCAAGATGAGTGTAAAATCTTAGAAAAAGGGAAAAAGGGTATAATACGGACTACTATTGCATTTCTTTGTGACAATTGATTTATAGTGTTCTTAGTCTCTCTGAAGAAAATACAGTGTGTAGCTTATTTGTGTGTTTTAATATATTTAAAAGAGTGGTCAATAAGATAAAATATCTTCTATGGCAATTCCATTGGTATATTGCTCGTCCGTCCCCTTGCGTGACTCGTGGTTTGGATATATTCCCTCATTATTAATTCTACAAATTTAAGAGCAAAAGAGGATATACGAGCAATATTCTGCTTATATTTTTATATATATATTCTTTTCATAATTAATAATTTGTTCTCTAATGAATGAACTCTTCTCCTTTAGAGGCGCTTCTACAGATAGTTAATTTATATACCCAGGAATGCCTTTTTATCCTATTTGGTTCCTTCTATTAACATATAGTTGAATTATTTTTATTTATTGGTTCATTTTTGATTTTTCAGGTTATATACGAGAATCTACCTTAGTTTGAAGTTTAACCCGTTGTCACTTTACATATCCAATGAAATATTATAATATTCTCTTTAGAACTGTTTTTATGACCTCTTCTTAAAAAAAAATATTATTGGAGTTTGCTTTCGTAAAATAATAACAATTTGAATAAAAAAATATATCATTGCTCTTTTAGTGTCATTCCTCCGAATATTTATGTCAACTTGGGAACTAAATTTCCGATTAATATATATATAAATCTCTAATATATATATGAATATATACTTTTTATATTTTAGTCTCTATTACGCATTGTTACTAGGAGAGAAAGATTACTCAAAATGGCCTCATTGGCTCTCTCGCCATTAACTCTCCTGCTCTTGCTCTCTCTCCCTCTCTAACCTTTTCTTCTCTCCTCTCCTCTCTCTCTCTTGCTACATACATTAAAATATTATTGCTGCTCTCTCTCTCTCTCTCTTCTAATATACATATCTGTTATGTTTTCTCATGCCTAACTATGGAAAACTTTAGAGTCATGTTTATGAAAGGATGGTATTTATACAGAGCTTCGTACTTCGGATCATATTTTCATTAGTTTTATGGTTATTTGTTTTTTGGTTTATTTTTTGTTTATCTTAATACTAAATATATATTATATATATATTAATTTATATAATATATTATATTAATATAATATAATATATAATTAATATATAATATATATATATACTAATTAATATATATTATATATTATATATATATATATATATATATATATATACTATATTATAATATTAAATATACATATAATATTATATATATTAATATTCTCAGGCAATAAGTGTAGCCTATTGACTTGTTCTCTCAAGTGAGTATATATATAGGCAGGCTTAAATTTTTTAAAACTATATATATATTATTATATATAATATATATATATAATATTAATATATATATATATATATATATATATATATAATATTATATATATTATATATTAAATATTAATATATATAATATATATATTATATATTAAATATATATTAAGAGAGATAGAGAGTAGATAGATAGAGATATATGAGATGATTCTTACCAAGAGATGAAGATAGAGAGAGAGATAGAGGAGAGGTAGTGAGTATAAATATATATTATATAGAGATATAGTAAATAATAGAGGAGAGAGAGTAGATGAAGTATATAGACGAAGGTGCAAGAAATGTATAGAGAAGTGAGAAGAATACAATGATAGGAAAGATATGATAATGAAAGAAGGAGAGTATTGGGGAGAGAACAGGAGAGCGCGCAAAGATAAGGAACGTGTATAGAAAAAGGATGGATAAAGAGGTATGAGCGATAGTAGAGATTTTCCATACAAAAATAGAAGAGAAAATGTGTAGGAGAACACAATATACTCCACCACGAGAAGACAGTACACATTTACAGCAAACAAATAAAAACTTGAGCTTATTGATTTTTGTATGTTTGAAACCAAGTTTATAAGAAGTAAAGAAAATTCATTCTAACAGGGCTAGTCTCAGCTGATTTAGTAAACTTAAAAAGCAGTGTCTCTTATAGAAATACTGCGTTATTATGTTAAGATTTAATATTCTCTCTGATCCAGGTAATAGTGCAGAAAATTGAGCCGACAGCTCGCAGAGAGAAGAGAGACGAGCTTTATTCTCTTAAAAAAAATCGGATGAGCTCAGGAGAGAAACGGAGAATGTTAATATTGTATTGTGCAGCGTAACAATTGGATAAGAGTGAATGCTAGTATGAGCGTACAGAATGAGAAGAAATATTGATGAATTTTTGCTTCAAAATGCTTAACGATTAGTAAAATTAAAGAAGGAATTTTTTTTTAAAGAGAAAAAAAATTGAACAAAAATTGTTGGAAACGTTTTTGCTTCCCAACAAGAATTGCTCGAAGTTATGTGTGTGTCAGAGTGGAATAGGTAAATAGAAAAAGGTAAAGTTACATGATAATGTCTAAGTATATCATTTGATGCTCGAGAGAGAAGATAAGAAGAAAATGTCACTATTATAGCCTGCGTGAACAGATGAGAGATTTATTAAAGTTTTTAAATATCTAAGAATTTAGGTGAGAGATATTAGGCGAAGATATGGATAAAGATATAGATAGGAATATAGATCGATGGATTAAATCAGGTAAAGAGAGAAAGTGTTACGTTATATCTTTTATTATAGTGCAGAGAGGAAGTAATATGAAAAGGAACATACACACACACACACACAACACACCACACACACACACCACACACCACACACACAGAGAGAGAGAGAGAGAGGGAGAGAGAGAGAGAGAGAAGAGAGAGAGAGAGAGAGAGGTAAAGTAAAGGCTATGTACAGAGAGATAATATATAGATGAGAAGAGATGAAAAGATAGATGAAATAAACTAGTAGAGAGAGATAAGAGAGATAGAAGATGAAGAGTGATAGTGAACGAGAGAGGAGAGATAGAGTGAAGAGAGGAGATAGTGAAATTATTAGACTTATGAGAATGAATCATCCGAAAATAGGTGATAATATTGATCTACGTCAAGCCCGAGATAGTTGGAGATAATGAAATAATATAAGTATATCGAGAACTCAATCTCGCTTCGTTATGTCAGGCACTTTGACTATTGTGAGCGAAATACGTTGAAAGAGGTCAGAGAGACTGAATCTCAGAACATGGAAAAAGATTTTGTGAGAAGAACTGTGTCTCACATCTCAAAATTTCGCGAAACCATTTTCGCTCGCTAAAATATTCGATTGTGAATGTCGTTTCGTTGAATATGGGTGATCACTTATAATTGATAAGCTTGTAATATAAAATACGATAAAGGTAAAATAATAGTTATTTTAGGGAAACTCTTTTAAAAAGTTTCAATCTATGTAAACGAGATTGTAAATGCAATTGCAATGGTAATGTAAATTTACATTTATATATATAATATATATATATATATTATATATAATATATATATATATATATATTAATAATATATATTAATATTATTAATATATATTATATATAATATATATATATAGTATATATAATATATATAAGTATTACAAAAGTATAAAAATAAATAAAAAAAAAAAATATAAATAAAAAACTCATAATAATATAATCCAAGTCATGATAGTAATAATTATCCAAAAATATCTGAGGATTTTGTGGCAAGAAAATATCTTAAGTGAAGGAATTTTATGTCCTCAAATTGTAATTCATAGTTATAATAAAAAAATGATGATAATAGAGCTTTAAGTTGAGAAATCAATTTCTTTAGACGCCGTTATTCCTCATTAGCGCATGTTTGCATGTAAATATCCAGTTCTACAATGATAGGCTACCCCGGAGTCGGAGCCCGCACCCAATGGCCATGTGTATATCGTTTTTGGGGGCAGCAAAAAATGTGAACGGGTTAGAACAAGACTAGTCATTTTTGGGATCCTGAAAAAAACAGCCCCCTTGGGAACCCACGCCCAGTTCTACAATGAGAGAACCCATGTTCAGTTCTACAATGATAACCTGACCCCGCACAGGAGACGCCAACTCCTAGGCAAAACGTGAAAAAAAATTTTTGGTGGGCCGAAAATAAAAGATCAAAACTATTGATATTTTCGGGATCCTCTTAGGAAACGGTCCCGTATAACCCTGTCCTACAAAGGGCGTAAAAGTTAACCCACGCTTCGGCGCTCGAAGAAAATAAATGCCGTTGTAGGCCCTTGGGTACATGCTGCTGAGGTACTTTAGATACCCGATGCTGTTAGTGTTGTTGCTTACCATCTTAAACTTCCTAACTTTTGTAAATATTTTCAATCATTTAACGAACATATATACATTAAAGAGGTTGCCGATACCGTTAGGCGAGATGTAAATCTCTATGATCTCAATACAATTTTGGAAGAGATTGAAGGAAGGGCTAATGAGCTTCATATGCCCGATAAGATCTGAATTGTATCCATTAAGTTCGCCTTTACCAAAAATAGTAAGAATCCATCTATATATAATAAAGTTCCTATTTTTTTTTTTTACAGTCGTCGCCACCACTCACGGGAAGAGCCCTATTCAATGCAAAATATAATTACTGAAATAGAGCGGTAAGTTAATTATAACGTCTTACTCCTGTAAAATCGAAGCCACGTCCCCTTCCGCCTCTTCCTCTACCTCTTGGAAAAGAATATTGTCCGTCTATCCATGAATCCCTAGTACCATCTCCTCTCTTTCTCTACGGTTTCATTTAGTGTTGCCGCCAAAATAATCAGAGTGTAAAGACGTCGTATATTGCAATTAAATAGTCGGGAAGAATGATACATTAGTATATAGATAGATAGACTTTGTTCTACCTATTGTGAATAGAATGAATCCACCTCATATTTATTTTATTTTCACCATTTATTTAAATATTGCCATTCGATCAGGACTATCTAAATACTAAACTAATTTACATATCCGTTCTTCTGTTTCTCACTACAAGTTTTTCCTTTGTAAATTTTATCATCTCTAGCCTTACTTCTCACTAGTTAATTATATGTCCTATATATCATGCAAGCAGCGACTAGTAACTCTTAGGCTCAACATAATTTTTCTCTCCCAAGATATATTCGTTAATATCAGTATATGTGATTTTTTAACTTGATTATGAATGCCTACAAGCGGTGTGTGTAGTGCCTCCAATTTCTTACCTCGACTCCTTTTTTAAGTTAGCGATCGGTGCCAATGTTAATTCTCGGTCAGTCAAAAAAATAGTTCTTATTCTCGTAGGCAAGGCTAACTTTGGCAACTTTGGATGGGCCTGACGAGTCAGTATCAGGTCATGTTTTTTTTTAAATAATGCAAAATTTAAATATGAAAGCAAGAAATAATAATATATTATTAATAACATAATTATAATAATTTAAAGAATAATCATAACAACTATCATCTCTTATATCGACTTATTTGATTCATACATAATTCATTGAATAATTATTGACTCCACACGTTAGAGTCGCTTGAAAACACCGGTTGACTCAAAATTCGGTGACGAATATAGATTGCCTCATGCCTCAGGATCAGTCTGGCAATATTCGTTATTAAATAATAAAGATTGTCGTTGCAGTCTATGAAATAATACGTTTTCATATCTAAGCTTGATTTTGTGTGATTGTTTAATAAAAATGATATAGCTTGTCTTGTTTGTAAATACAGATATGATTATAGATTCGACTAAGTTTATTTAAAAATCTCACTCTAATTGGGTTCTGTGGATGTGTCGTAAGGCCTTATAGAATTACAATTCAGTAGAAAATTTGCACATGTTGAAACTATTCATTCCTTGCATTGTCTATATATATTATATATATATATATATATAGTATAGCTTATATGAGTAAAATAACACGGACAATATTTATATATATAGTATATATATTATATATATATAATATATATATATATAATATATAATATATTATATTAATTATATAATAATAATATATATTATACTATATATAATATATATATATATATATAATATATATATAATATATATTTATCTAAGCACCTAAAGATCTTCGAACAGCCAACCTCTCAAACCATTCTTTAACTTGAATATTAGTTATATTTTCTTTTATAGCTGATATCTTTGAAAAGCTTTATTTGATTAAAGTAATTTCGTTTTCTTAAAATTCTCTCCAAAATTTTTAACTTAAAATTGTCTGGAGAACATTTTTAATACTAGAAAATATAGCCTCTATAAATGTTATATTGAGATAGTGACTGCACATCGTAAAGTCTGTTATATATATACAATACAAATATATCAGAAAGTGTTCTAACGTGGTGCTTGACAGTGTTATACACATTTTGATACATATATATGAAATTTATTCATCGCACTTAATTGTAGAATATGTTGGAAACTAATCCTCTTATGTACTAAATAATAAAATGGAAGTAACGTTAAGTTCGATACTTAGATAATATTACTACTCAAATATAGGAACATCATCGTGCGAACTACTCTCCGTTTAGTATTGTTCGTCCAGCTTACAATATATTGTTCCGGTGCGAACTGACGACTGATCTCACGCTCAGTGTGCTTTTGCTCTCAAAACAATGTCTCAATCAAATAACCTTTTTGGAGATATTTGAGGAGATATCACAATATTAGTCTCATTAAGCATGCTTCGCTCACGGAAACTATTTTAATTCAAAATATCTTTTCTGCACATCACGAGTTGTATCGGCATAACTAGAGTCTCAGGTTGCGAGTAACGAAATAACAGCACATTGTGTGCAGATAAAAGGACTGTAGAAATCTAAATTTCGCGTGTGAAAAAATATATTCTTGCTCCAGTCTATATAGAGTTCGTATGACTTATATTTGATTATAGTAACAACTACAGTCATAACTTTTTAGATTTATATTATTGTAGTCTCATTTATTGGTTTAACTCAATTAGTCCTAAAGTCAAACTACTCTATAAGCCTCAGTAGAAAGGAAGTTATTATCTTAGCTTTAATATCTGAGCATTTAAAAGTACTTGTCAACATACAGCTTGTCAACTATCAGACACGTCATAACATAGTTATTGTACTTATTACTTTCAATTATATGCAGCTTTTAACGAAGTTATCAAGTGACTAATCATGGGCTATTTTGAAATAAAATAATAGAAAGAATTTGTACTATGGAAGAAAGAAAAGGAATAAATATTGATCTCTTTATAAATAAATGTTTAAGAAATATATAATATATATATATATATATATATATATATATGATAATTAATATTAATATATAATAAATATAATTATGATTTCGAATCGTCGTCGTGTGGATTCGGTTGTGAGGAATAACCTCAAGATGAGTGGAGGCAAATAACAGAGGGACCAGATAGATAAGAGGATTGTTATAAGTATAGAGAGTAAGGATATGTGAAGAGATGTGAATGATCGAATCGATGTTGAGAAATATATAACTCCTAAAGATTTGATTTGGGAATATATTTAAAGACATAATGAGTATTGAGTGAAGAGAGTAAATGAAAAGTACATATAATTGATTTATTACAGTAGGAATAATTTAAATAAGAATATTAAATTTTTAGAATAATAATGTTAAATATAAATCGTTAGGATGTTTGAATTTAATCGAATGTAGATACTAAACAGTAAGATGTAAATTTAATTATCTAATTTGGCAATCTGGGTTGTAACGGTTCTTTTCATAAATATGTAGTTAGAAATCTCATTATTATACTTTTAAATCATTTACAAAAATGTGAATAATTAATATAAATTACAAGATAATAAAAATATTAATAAGTGAAATTTATATAGCTAAATGTGTATAGTAACTTTATGCGTGCATAGTGAAAAGTTCCCTAGAAATATAATCATGAAGTTTAAAGATGAATAGTAATAAATATTTTTCAAATTCTTACGTTATATCCACTTTAGGTATTAGCGAGGGGGGGGGGGAAACTGACAAACTTCTCATCTCGCATATATCTTATCCGCGATAATAGGGTTATATATTTGATTGTGTGTCTATATTCTAGCTTCTTATAAACATATTCTTTTGAGATCCATGAGCCGCCACTGATAATAACAGTAATTGTGAATGATGTATAATATATATATATAAATATATTAATTTAATAATATATAATAATAATTTAATCTAATAAAATAAGAAGAATATATAATAATTATCAAATTAATAATTTTTAAATTAATTATTTCCTAAATTGTTAATTATTAAATTTCTAATATGGTGAATAGTGTAAATATAATTAATTTATTAGTGATATAAAAATAAGGTTTACTAATACTAATAGTTAAATAACTCAGTATGGATTGTGTATAATTGATAAGAATTAAATAGTATGTAATATTTAATCGAAAATTTTTAAGTTTTTATATTGTGCAGTACTCGTAAATAATATTTAAAATTAATGGATTAAAATAGTTGTAATAATATTTCGGGAATTGCAATATTATATTGTATAAAAATATTTATTTATAGTAAATTTAGGTAAGTAATATATATACAGGCGTATAATAAATCTAAAAAGATCATATATACTAGCAGCTACCTCGGTGAGATAATGATCCTCCCTACGTCAGACACTGTTGTAGAGAGTCCAAAGATGAATATATATATGCACAGAAAAAATCGATCAATTACTATCAACGTTCAAGAAATGATAATTATGAATTCGCATGATCTCAGAAAAAAGAGAATAAAGCTCCCAAAGACCGTATACGCGCCCTACCACTAAGTTTAGCTCACTTTCATGTGAATTTATTGAGGCTTACTTGAGTCTTTCAGTCAGACAGGTAAGTTTCGTGGTGAGACATGTCAGAGAGAATAGTCGACGGACCCTCATCCCCTATGGAATCTTTACGTCAATATGGTGCTCATACTCAATCACCTTGGTCCAGTGTGAAGCTCCCTACAACCAACCTGAGCTTCCTCTCTCAGAATACTACCCACAGTCGTGAGGCTCTGACGCACTCACCGACATTAGATTGTGCACCTTTTTCTTCATACAGCCTGTGTACAAAATTCATCATTTCATCTCTCCAAGTCAGAGATATACCGATTTAGGCTCATTTCCTCCTGAATTCCATACTTGTTTCTTCGGTTAATTAACAGCAGGAAAGATCTTTGCCTATATCTTAAGTCCAAGAGCGATAATTAGGCTAGATTTCGTATATTGGAAAACTAGTGAGAGTGAATTCGTAAACTTTTTAGTAAATTCATAACGTATTATACGATTCAAATATAAAATAAATGAAGGATGAGATTATATGTCAATAGTTTTATCTATATCATCCTAACTCTTACTTGTTTATTAATGATTCTATTTTCCAGTCATTAGGTGCCGATTTTTTAAGTACCTTTTTTAAATTTTAAAATCATCATTAAAAATTATTTAATTCTAATAATAAAAGTTAATAATAGCTATAGACTAATGTAGAATATTTAGTAATTTTAAAAAAAGGATTAACTCCGAGCGTTAATAAATTTTATAATAAATAATACCGAGTATAAAGCCGTTTTATCGTTTTTGGCCAAATATCTTATCGTAAAATATTAAAGAATATGTTCTATATGACTCATGATAATAATAAATTGTTCTTCTGTTTAATCATAAATTTAAGAAAAAATTTTTGAAGGAAGTATTCAGAGGAAAATGCAAGAATACATTGAAGAAAATAATTTTTGCTCTATTTCCTTTGAGTTGGAAAATTTCTTTTATCCTAAATGAAAATGAATATGGATATTTATTATTATAATATATATATATAAATACTATAAAGTGAAATTGAGATGCCAGAAAAGCCAGTCATGGATAAATTTTTATTTTCTATTTTATTTTTTATATTTTTTCTTATTATTTACTCAAATGTGATATCAATTTTAATGGACTTTAAAATAGTCAGTATGAAGAATAAAATATCATGCATGTTGATATTCACAATTTTTAAAATAGGTTGATCGAATATTTTACATTAAAAACTGCTAAATGATAATGTTTTACAACTATACGTAGTAGTGGGCCCGTATTTTGGACTTATTTTCAGCTCTGTTGCCAAATTTTTGATGAAAAAGATCCTAGTTAAATGATGCACTTTTCATGTTTTTTTTTTGATTTTTTTATGTAACCAATATAACTATATATATATTTAATATTAATATATATATATTAAAAATTATTTAATATAATAATAAATATATATATATATATTATTATATTATATATATGAATATATATATATATATAATATTACATTATATATATATATATATTAATATATATATTAATATAATATATATATTAATATATATATATATAAATATTATATATATAATATATATATAAATATATAAGAGAAGAGAGAGAGAGTGAAGAGGAGTTTGAGAAGTATATATAGATATATATCTTATATATAATATATATATAATAAGTATAGTTGTAGATATAGATATACTTACAAATAAACAATACATAATTATTATATACTTGTAGTTATATAGATATATCAATTATTATTTGTAATATTCTTAAGTATATATATAGTATAAATATTTGTATATGTAATCTGAAGTATATAGATATATATAGTGATATATATATATAAAAGGTTATATATATATATAGATATACATATATAATATATATATTATATATATATAGATATTATATAGTATATATAGGTATATTATATATATGTATATGATAAATATACACACCTACAGGTATGATAATATAAAAATAATATATAGTATATTAAGTATTATATAATATATATATATATATAGAATAGATATATATATAATATAGAGTGATTATATATATAGTATATATATATATATATTATTATATAATAGTAATAGTATAGCTGAGGAATCACCAGAACCTTCCTCGTACCCCAGAGAGACAGGAGAGTACGGGTGAGACACATCGTACTGGAAACAGAAAAGTAGGTGGAAGAATATGACGGCAAGTCGAAAGAGGAAAGCCTAGCTTGACGCGCCCATTATACCCTTTGAGATGAGGAGCTCGGTCGACAATCAGAAAACTTTCCAGCACCTAGAGAGCTCACGAGGGAGGCCCCGACGGACCGAGGACTCACCATTAGTATCTCGTCAGATGTAGGGTTAAATTCCCTTTGGCAACAAGGTGGGCCACAACCAAAACCCCTTCAAGACAGACACGCCACCATCACTGAGAGATCGCATAGAATGTAGAAGTGCAGCCATTATCTGAATCGAGTGCCCTCTTTGGCGTCAAGCTGAGCGCAGATCCTCTCCTCACAGCCATTCTTACAGACTCGAAATCGCAACTTTTTAGCTGATCGGTCTCCCAGGCCGCTCGATTCCGCGAGAGCACACTCACGCAACTGTAATACGAGAAGTGAACATCCTCCTTAACCAATCGGCTATTCATCCTCCTGAGTATTCCACGAGTAGACCAAGAACGCAATCTCAAAGACGTACTGTGAGTAAGTTGAATGCATGCTCAATGAGTATAACCCCACTGAATTCTGTCACACCAGACATAACTCTCGTTAATACGCGTCATTCCTCATTTATCAATTCTTCATCACACCTAACACACCCTATGATTGTAGCGATCTGAACACATTAATGCTTTAGATCTATACGCTACTTATTCCAGGCCATAGTCTCTACTATATACATTAACAACAGGTAACAACATACCCTTCATGTAAGACCTTCATTTCTAGCGCACTCAAGACTTAGTCCCCTTTAAATCCATCATGAATTTGAATGATGCAACGCGACTCTTCACATCGCCAATTCACAACCTTTCCTTACAGTAATAAAAAACGTACAGACATCATCAAATCCCATAAATTGAATCCAACATTATATGACCTTAAATATTTTAAAGCAGTACCCAAGAACAACGTATGTATCAAGCTGAGAGGAGCCTCATCCGAATCTTAACAATAAAACATAATACACACAGAGAGACTGTCCTCTACTCACCAGACGACAATAACGTGATAACTCTGTAGGATCTACGAACGTGACATTATCAATAAACACAACCTGACCTTTTTACAGCACAGCTCAGTGAAACAAATCTTCTCGTACGGCATACCTAATACCAAAAACCCACTTCAGATCGCCGAAACAAACAGAAAACCAAATCATTCCGTAGATATAAATAGGATATAAGGAGAACCTCCAACTCTCTTCCATTCTCCATCACTTCTAACCACCATTCCCTGCAACTCCCACTTGCTAATCTCTTTCAGTAACCCTATGCCACATATACAAGAATTGAATAGCCAAGGAGAACATAACACAATCAACACTGCCTCACTCCACTCGCGGGCTAATTAATATTAAACACAATCACTTTCGACTTACTTTATTTATTCTTTACACACGCTTCACGTGAGTCGGTCATTGTCATACTTACTTTGATTCCATTCAGAAGCCCTTACCCACCAACAACACACAGCGTACCACTACACAAATCTAAACATAACACACCTTACAAACACAACAGCACACCTAACTAATACACACGTTACACAACACCTACACCCACACACACCCCCATCACCACACACAACAACACAACACACACATATATATATTAAGTGATATAATATATATATATATAATATATAAATATAATAAAATATAATAGTATAAGTATATATATATATATTATACTTATATATATATATATATAATAGTACATATATTATAAATACCTATAATCGATCACCGAAAGTGCATATTATAACAAAATGTAATTTAAAACTTAGAAGAGATTCTTCCTTTAATATTGAAAGCCAAAAAGAAGATTAATTATTATATGGCATTCGAAAATTATATAATACTCCCATATCTACAAAGCCAATAAAAAGTAACGTGTCTCCATCTCCTCTCTCTTCTCATCATCTCTCCTTCTCTCCCTCTCTCTCTCTCTCTCTCTCTCTCTTTCTTTCGTCTCTCTCCTCTCTCTCTCTCTCTTCCGAGTAAGTTTGCGTCTTCCTTCTTTTGTGGTGTTTTTTTTTTTCTGAAGATAGCTCAATTTGTCATTTTATTAGTCTTTGTCTTTGTGAAGCCCCCCGCAAGAAAAATTCCGACTTTTTCCATGCTGTTTCATTTATAATGCGAGAGTAATGTAGAGAGAAACGTTATCTTTCATTGTTTTTTTCTAAAATTATTTTTAATTGGCATTATATTATTTTTTATGTATAACCTTTTAGCAATTTATTTGAAAAGGTCAGCTTATTATTTTTACTTTTTTCCAACTCGCTTCTTTTTTATACACCAAACTTTTTGATTTGTTTGAGGGAAGGGACTGGCTGGAAACGTTTCCATCAAAAAATGTCAAACCTTAATAATTCGATTTGCCATATTCTCTACTCTCTCTCTCTCGTCTCTCTTCTCTCTCTCTTCTCTCTCTCTCTCCTCTCTCTCTGCTCTGCGCTTCTCTGTTTCTCCCTCTACTCTTACACGCACACATCCACACTACACACATTTACACAAACACACGTATAATAGAAAAAACATCTTAGTATCACTCTCACAGTTTTCTTCCATTTTTTTTTTTAATTCAATGCATGCTGCCGCTGCGATCAAGTTGCCAAGTAGGTATGAGGCCTAAAATCCCCAAAGCGTTGGGTTGCTACATTTATCCAATTAATTTGCATGGATTGTCCAATTTGTCTTTTGTAAAATATATCATTTTATAAAAGTAATTCTTTTAATTTGAATATGGACGGAAATTAATTTAGTTTCACAATCAAAATAATATTATTAGAAATTAAAATATTGTAAGAAAATAATAAAAATAATAATAATAATAATAATAATAATAATAATAATAATAATAATAATAATAATAATAATAATAATAATAATAATAATAATAATAATAATAATAATAATAATAATAATAATAATAATAATAATAATAATAATAATAATTAATAATAATAATAATAATAATAAATAATAATAATAATATCATAATAATAATAATAATACAATAATAATAATAATAATAATAATAATAATAATAATAATAATAATAATAATAATAATGAAATTGTGGCTTAAATTTTATAATAAACTGTTAATTTTTTGGTGAAACACACAATTTAATATTGTATGTATTTATTTCTCATTTATGTATAAAATTGATAAATCATATAAACCTAGCAACCCATCAGATAGATCTAGCAACCTATCAGATAAATTTAGCAACCCATCAGATAAACCTTGCAATCCCACATTCTTCACGTTTTTACGCTTTTGAAATGTGTTTCCCAATATTATGATTATTTCTTAATATTATTTTCCTTTCATAATTTTAGTGTTTTCTTCTTTTTCAATTTTCTATTGCTTCTTTCTTTATTTACATATTATATTCTGTGATTAATTTATATGAATTTTATTTATATCTCGAATTTTCGAAAGTTAACTAACAAATTATAATTAATTTACAAAGGGATTAAACTACTAGTCTTTAAACCGATGAATTAACGTAGAATAGTATATGTATCGATATATATTATAGTTGTATTTTTATATATAGGATTTGGTATAACGGTATATATAATTTATATTATATATATATATAATTATATATATAATTAATATATATATAATATAATTAAATTTATATATATATATTAATAATTAATACATATATATTAATAATTATATATATTATAATATCCATATTCTCTTGTGTATTACCTTTATATTCTGATTTGAATATATATTATATACCGCGTGGTACAATCTGTAGATGCAGACTTAAGTTGACATGCCAGGTAGCCTGTGTATCTATAGATTCACATTTATTAAAAAAATAAATAATCTAAATATTAATTATATTATAATATATAAATATTATATTATATATTATATATATAATTATAATATATTATTGATATATAATATATATATATTATTATAATACTTGTATTTATATGAGGTATTAGTATATTCATGTAGTTATTTTTATTATTATAATAAAATTAATTGATTTTGTTCATAACTTTGGCTATATAAATAATTTTGGAAGTAGAATATACTAAATTAATACCATATATTATACTTATATAAATATATAAATATATTATATTATATATAAGTATATAATAATATATATTATGATATATTATACATATATTATATATAAATATATTATTATATATATATAATACTTATATATTACTCAAGGGTGGGATGGTTATTAAACCATTTGGGTTAAAACCAATTGGTTTAAACCATGGTTTAAACCACATAAACCAATGGGTTTTAAACAGTAAAAAAAACGCATGCATAGAATATCTAAAAAATATATTGTTAAGATTAATTCATTTAGCATGGTTGATATGAGATTTTTCTACAATATTTCAATCGTAGAGTAGCTGAAAGGCAATAAAAAAATTTCTGTGAATTTTATATTATTGTGAGAATGATTATATTTATACATATATATTTGAGGAGATAGCTAGTTATTTTATTATAATATTTATATATTCTTCATTCTTGATAGGTGGGTATATAATATTATATAATTATAATATCATAAATTATATATAATATTGGAAACTATAAACATTTACATATTCATAATATAATATAGCCGTATATAATATATAATAATAAAATTATATATATATATATGATATAAATAATAAATTGATTATATATATATATATTTGTAAATTTAAAATGTTTAAAAATTGATTCTTGTTTCGAGCTTCGTGGGAAATTCATTTTCTCACCCATATGATCGTGCAGCATTTCAATAAGTTTATAATAAAACTCCATATGGTGGAGTGTGAGGATTTTGTGAGAACTTGGCCATCTGTAGCGCGCGGATTTCTTTTTGATGCGTCATTATTCAATCTGTCATCTGTTTAAAGAGAAAGTTCAAATATTTAGTGGAGCAGTTGTCGGCCCATATATCAAGTCATATTTGTCCATTCCTTAATGTAATATTTTGGTGGTATTGCAAATTAATAATATGATTATTTTTTTTATACTAATATCATGATTAGGGTATTGTCATAGATTTATAACCTTAATTGTATTTTCCAGATAGTAAATATAATATAAAATAGAATAAGATAAAAGGTACACACATTTCCCTTATGTTTACTTTATAGAGTTTATGTAAAACTCAAATAAAGAATAATTAGAGTTTTATAAGTTACGTTTTATTCAGAAAATTTTGAGAAATTTACAAGAATCCTAAAGAAATTCAAACTAACGGATATTTAAAAGATTGTGTATACGTTAAGTACACACATATGTGTAAATGATAACAAGTTGTAACGTCGTGAGGATAATTTTATGCCTTTAGAAATCAATTAAGCACTTACGTTCAACCTCTACATTAAATATAACCATTCAAAATAGAATATAAAATCATTATAATAAAAAACAATTAAATAATCCTTCAGGGCTTTATATTTAAAGTATACCAATGGTTATTTATTTTGTTTATTTCTGTAAATAAACTATCATGATTATTTTTATCAACTCCTTAATTATTTATATTAATTATATAATTTAATTATATATATTATTATTATTATTTATATTATATTTTATGATTTTATTATTGGATTAGTGGGTTTGTCATTTGGGTTTTATACTTATATTATTCTATTCTATATATTATTTATTTTTTTTATTATTATTATTATTATTTTATTTATTTTTATTTTTATATATATATATATTTTTTAATTATTTTATATTCTTTGTATATAATTTCATTTTATAGCTATAAATATATAACAAGAAAACTAAGATACTCTATTCTTGATATATTTAAATTTAATAATAGTCTGCACGTGCTAACATTATATAGAAGAAAGATTGATGATTGATAGCAGAAATATTATGGACTCTGTATTTTAAAAATATATTTCTTGACCGAGAGAATTACCAACTTATACTTTGGAACCACATTTATATTTTATTCTACTTCTAAGGCCTCTGCACTAGTCACTTCATTTTACTATTAGTCCCCATTCACTAATTATACTATTCTAGTCATAAAAAATCAATGTATAAGTACGCTTCCAGCATTATCTATTGAGTACTTTTAAATATTTTAAATTTATGTAAATTGCTTTCCCCTTCGAAGAATCTCTCATTAAACTATATTCATAATAGATGAACTAATGATAACTCACTCAGAATTTTGTTTTAGGATAATCCTGGAGTTCAAATGTATCTAATCGAGTGCTACAATCCAGATAAAGTTTCTTTATGAAACATGGTAGTCAAGTATATAAATATATTATATATATATATTAAATTATATATAAATTCATATTATGTAATTATAATATAGATATTAATTATAATATAATATATTTATAGTATATATATAATAATAGTCAATATATATATATATACTATATATTCAGTGTACCACCTAAAATCTTTTTTTATTCCGAAACTATTTTTGTAAAACTCGCTTTTTACCACACTCGAAAGTATATTGTTGTGTTTATGATAAACGAAATTATTGTATGTAAGAGCTTATTGACTAAAAAATTGGTTAGTGTTAATGAACAATATCTTTGTTATGATCAATAAACACCAAATTTTTTCAACCATAATATTAGCTGCGCTCTAATCTAATCCGACTTTTGTGGTTACGAACTAAGTTAGATCAAGCTGCCCAGGAAATACAATGCTGCGGTTGTATTGTCAGTAAGCAAATGTATATATAGAAGTGTTCTGTACCAAATTGAAATTATTTTTAAATGTAAACGAAACAACTTGAGATTCAATGAAATAGCATATTAGATAATCTTGTGTGATACGACAAAAAATATACTAGTGCTAAAATCACTATAAATATTACTATACACTACATTTAAGTATGCCGACCTAGTACATTACTTAAATCATCACAAATATAATTAGTAATCATTATTGCCACTAGTATATATATATATCACGTTTAATATATATATGATGATCATTATAAGTTAAATTGTATACCAATAGATATATTTCATATAATATATTAGATTATTTTAATCCTATAATTATACGATTACTAATCTTAGATAATTTAGGTCAGCCTCATTAATACAACATAACATAGCTAACTCAAGGGAGTCCAGGGTATCTTAACTACATCTTCATAACGTGGAACATAATAATTGATACGCGCTTGACATAACAAAAGAAAATGGAGAAAACATTGGTGGAATCATGCATCGAAATTCTATGTTATAGTCGCTAAAACACTGCACTTTTCATATAATATATTTTTTTATACGCATGAGACATTATGACGAAGCCATGACTAATATTTTTTTAGCAAGATAGCTCTATAATGACCCTGCACATAAAAATGAAAAAAAGAGGTCACAAAGCCACTTGGGGCATATTTACGGGGGACTCGCCCACTCCGCCGTTACAGCCCCCGAGCCGTGAAATGCTTTGTGTTGAATAACGAATGGATGAAGTGATCATAAAGATGCTCTAGTATAAATACTAGTGCTAATCACTCAGTTTACAGGAGTTACTATTTTCGGGGGTGGACGTCCCACTCTGTACCAGCCCTGAGACCCAGTGTAGTGGTTTTGGTTATATAACATAAAGTAATAAATTTATTATTCTGCTCTAACATCATAATTTTATGATTATCATAGAGGCTTTACAAGATACTTCGATTAAAAAAATACTATTATCAAAATTCTAGTCTCAGAGAAACAGCTAGTTCTTACGCTAAAGGAATTAAAAAAAAAATATAATAAAATAAAAAACAAAGCATGTGTGTTTTACCTAACTAATTTTTCGATGCTGATATATCCACTAATGGTTTTTTTTTTTTTTTTTTACAGTACGCTCATCGGTAGTCTTTATCAAGATATGGCAAATTAGGTGCTTATTGTGTGAGTGTTACCTGCCATTTAAAATTAATATACTTAAACTAATAATATATTATATACTAATATATATATAATATTATGTGACTTATTTTATTATTATTATTTTATAGATTAGTGGCATAATATGTATTATCGATATATTAGTATAATATATTATATACTACTATATAAAGCCAAATTTTATTAATATATATATAATATATATATATATAATTTATATATATATAATATATATATATATAATATATTTATATTATATAATATTATATATAATATATATAATAATATATTATATATATTATATATATAGGTGGGTCACTATGGTTATAATAACTATTTCTTTATTTATAATAAGTGATACGATGTAGAGGTGTATAGATTATATTGATACAATTTTCTTCACTAGAGGGCTTTGCATGATATCCTAAAATTAAGATGTTTTTTCGTTAATGAAGATTTTTTTTTCAAGAATGGGATGCTCGGGCTTTAACATTTTTTTTTTCGGGCAGATTATGCCTTGTATAGATCCATAAAGATGTTTAAAAACACAAAAAACCCTAGATTCATCCCGATTCTAAACATGTTATTTCGATGTACCTATGATAAAGGGAGTAACCTGTGAAATTATATAAAGAATAAGTTATTGGTTTTAAAAATGCTAAATATTAAAAAACTTAATTATGTTACTCTGATGGCGGACGAAATCGAACGTTCGGAAGGGAACACTTTCATAACACCGAAAAATCCTCTTTTCTTGGTTGATTATTTTTTTTTTTTATATATATGCA
>JABUQX010128791.1:0-31325 GCA_015478945.1 Trachelipus rathkii | reverse complement strand
TAGTAGCACAAGACCTCGCAATTTTGGAACTTGAGTAAAACAATGAATTGGCATCTCTCTTAGAATCTGAGAAGCAGAAGTCTTCTTTTTTAATATTCTTTCACTTAACGAAGAGCGCTGGTTTGTATTCTTTAGTTTTTAAAAGTTTTAAGTACTATTTTTCCAATTTCTAAGATCAAACATAGGCAGAAAATTCTTTATGATTTCAACCATTTGACTTCTTCTTGGGTTTTTATTTTGTGGTTTCATGTTAGTATATGTAATTTATTTTTGATCAGTAAATTTTTCTCTTTTTTAATCATCTCTCAATATCATTTTTTTTTGCCATTTTTGTTTGGGTTTTCTCTAGGAATTGTATTGGTCCATTGTACCAAAACTTTTTTTAGTTTAACATTAGATTTTTTTTTTTTTAGACTGTTAACTTTTTATTTACCTATGCAAAATAGTTGACTGACATATTTTTTGAGCAGTGGTTTTTGGCGAGATCTTTTGTGATTGTTTGATATGATACCGAAATATTGTACAGTTAATTTTGACCTCAATGATTCCTCTCCACTCTTCCAAATTCATTTATTGAATATATCTTTAGGTGTAATATAAAGATATTTGCATTTTACGATTTCTAAGGATGAAGAGAAAAAGGGATCAAACATCTTGGAGGAGGGAATACCTATTCTCAATTGCTGTTGACGTTACTTTTTTTTTTTTTTTTTAATTGTTATTTACTAAGCTTCTCTGTTAATCCATAGCTTGTTTTCTCCCGAATATGCGCAGCCTCCTAAATTGAGAAGTATAAAAGTCCATGAAAGCAGAATAAATTATAGCACTGAAAGGAATTGAAAAATAAATAAATCAGTAGTGCAAATTATGTGATACTTGTTTATTTATTTATTTATTTTTTATTTTGTTGCTGGAAGTTTCAAATGAATGAATAAGAGGGGTAGGAAAAATTCTCTTTTAGAATCGACAGATTATAATTATTTATCTAAATCTTTTACTTGTTTTTATTACTTCATTACCAGAATGTTTTTCTTAATGTGTTTAAATTTCTTCAGTTCTTAGCTGATGAGTAATATTTTCTTTATTCGTATTATTAAGTTTCTTGACAAAGAATGAATAGCAAAATTTTAACCGGTATTTCCTCAAAATTATCGTAATAATAATCCTTAAATACTTGCGTTAATAAATTTCTAACCTCCTGAACTCGCGTAAATTGCAATTTGTCACAATTTATTTTATTATTTTTATGTAATGGTAAATTAAAAATGACAGTTTGTTTTCATTTTTTGCGCTTCATCGTGTTTCTTTTGTACTCTCAGAAAAAGAACAATTGATTCTCAAAATGCTCTAGATTTGAAGGGTTTCAGAAATTATATCTCCGATCCCTCCAATGGTACTGAAGTTAATGGGCTCAGTGAGAACAAGCTGCAGTCCATAATATCTGCAAATCCGATGAGAATTTTGTAGCTGAAAATCAGAGCTCAAACTGCAATCGCTCATAAGAGATGCTTTGATCAAAGCTTCTGTCTCTTCACTCCAGTAGTATTACTTGGACCAACCCTGGGCTCCCGACGAGTTGGTGAGAAGCGTGTATATATATATATATAAGCAGCAAGAAGGAGGAGGAGCAGCAGCAGCAGCAGCAGCAGCAGCGGCAAAGGCAGCGAGTATATATATTAGGTATGGTATATATATATATATATATATAGCATATAAATATATATATATGTTATGCTATTAGGAATATGGGAGATATATGTTGTTGGGAGAGAGATATTAATATATATATATATATATATATTATATAAGAGAGGCATATATATACATATACATACAAGAGTTATAGTAAGTATAGTATATATACTATATTAGGTTAAGGTATATGATATGCTATTGTTAAGCATATATATTGCTATATATGGCTGTTGTTGCTATACTCAAACGGTTGGGAGACCGAAGCCAGTGCGGATTGAGTCTAGTAAAAGAAACTGTCTGGAAGGAGAAGAATGTGAGTTTGGGAGAGAGAGGCGAGAAGAAAGTTGTATAATGGGGAGTGAATGGTGGGTTTCAGAGGGAGGCTGGCTGTGGGCCTTGTTCATGGACAACCCCCTTACATTGACGAGGTGCCACAGTGAGGGCTCATCGCAAACCCGTGAAACGCTAGGGTGATTTCTTCTGGTCTGCGACGAGTTCTCACGAGGTTGGGCTTTCTGACTTGCATATTCTTCTTTTGTGTTTCCGGTGCATGCGACGTACCCACACCCCCAATCTGGAGAAAGGAGGTGGATTATATGGAGAGAGGCAGAGGAGAGGATATATATGATATAGATAGTGGATAGACATAAGGCAGCGAGATAGCGAGAGGAGGAGGCAGAGTGGCAGAGGCGATGGCAGTATGATGCATATGAAGATAGCAGTATAAGGCAGAGTTAAAGGAGTTAGATATAATATATATATATATAGATATATATAAAATATATATATATATATATATATATATATATATATATGTATAAATATATATATATAATATATATATATATATATATATAAGAATAAATAAGGATAAGTATGAGCGCTCGCTAGTAAAATGGTTGAATGTGAACAAGTTGATACTGAACAAATCTGGGGCAAATGAAGGAAGCAATTGTTAGTAATGCAAAGGAAGTATGTGGATGCGCTAAAGTAGGAAGGAAGAATGTTAACAGTGAATGGTGGAATTAAAGAGGTAGCACAAAAGCTTGTTAAAGGTGAAAAGAAGCGGTATAGAGTCTGCACTATGCTAAATGATGGAAGACTAATAGATGTTATGGAGTTATATAAGGAGGAAAAAAAGAAATACTGAAAGGTATACGTGGGAGAAAACAAGAGGTAAATGAACAGTTTGGAAGGAGGGGATGAATCGGGACCTACAGCGGAATAGGGAAGCTCTTCTGGGAAGCTAGCTAAGAAGCATGAAATTGAGAATGTAACTGTTTAAACAATTAAATTAGTGGAATGAGCTTTGAAACTGATGAAATGGTGAGAGGAGTGTGGAAAGAACATTTCTGAAAATCTGCACAATATTAACAGTAATGAAGAGGTGATAGTGAATGTGTGGGTTTGGATGGTGCTGAAGGAATAGGTATTTTGGGGATGAGGTTATTAGTAAGTGAGCAGGTAGTTTAGGCAGAGTGAAAAGTTAAAGAAATGGTAATCTGTGTATAGATGAAATACTGGTGAAATGATCAAGAACGGAGGCGAGATGGTGATTGATTGGATTTGAAGTTGTGTAATAAAGCGTTTATAGAGGGTATAGTTCCAAGGGATTGGAGGAGAGCGTAATAGTACCCTTATATGGCAAGGGAGAAAAGGGGAACTGTAGAAATTATAAGGGAATAAGTTTATTGAGTATTGTAGGGAAGGTATATGCTGGTATTTTGGTCGAAAGAGTGCGTCGAGTGACTGAAGGACTGATTGGTGAAGAACAAGGTGCGTTTAGGGAGTGGTAGGTAGAGGGGATGTGTGGATCAAATCTTTACATTGAAACACAAATGATTGAGAAATGAGAGAAAGAAATAGAATAAAATTGTATTTAGGTTTTATGGATTGCAACAGGCGTGCTGATACGAACAATAGGGGAGCGTTATGGCAGGTGTTAGTGATATATGGTGTTGGTGGTAGGCTTCTTTTTGAATGGAATCAAAAGTATGTGTATGACGATAGTGAAGCGTGTGTAAGAATAAATGGTGTCAATGCTTTATTTAGGATTAATAGCGGAGTAAGACAGGGGTTGTGTTATGTCTCCTAGGTTATTCAATTTGTGGATGGGGTTGAAACTGAGGTGGGGATTACAGGAAATGGTGTTAGAATGGTGGAGAATGGAGAGGAGTGGAAGGTGCCCCACCTATTATATGCGGATGATTGTTCCTGTGTGGCGAATCTGAAGAGAGTTTTTAGAGGATTGTAGAGAGATTTGGCAGGGTGTGTAAAAGGAGGTGGTTTGAAAGTAAACGTAGATAAGAGAAGGTTATGGTTGTGAGTGAGGACATCCCTCAGTGTGAAGTTATGTTAGATGGTGAGCAGCTATAACATGAGTTGAAATATTTAGGGTATATGTTGGATGAGAAGGGAACGGACGACGCAGAGTAGGAAGTTGGGAATGGCAGGAAGGTGGTTGGTGCAATTAAATCGTTAGTGAATGCAAAGGGACTAAGTCTTGAGTGTGCTAGGTCTTAACATTATGGTATGTTGTTACCTGCGTTATTGTATGGTAGTGAGACCATGGTCTGGAAGGAAGTATAGATCTAAAGTTCAATGTAAGATGGACAATCTTAGGAGTGTGCTAGGTGTGAGAAGAATTGATAAAGAGAGGAATGAACGCTAGAGAGTGGTGTGGTGAAGAAAGGGTAAATGAGAAAATAAATGCAAATGAAAAAGTATGTTGAGATGGTTTGGGCATGTGTGGAAGGGATGAATGAAAGTCGGTTGGTTAAGCGGATGGTTAGTGGAGAGTGTGTTGGAACCGACCGGAAGACCTAAGAGAAAGTGGATTGAGTCGGTGAACGAATGTCTGAAGGAGAGAAATGTGAGTTTGGCAGAGGCGAAAGTAAGGGTGCACATAGTGAGAGAATGGCAAGCTCTGGTGGCGGGCATGGTTGCCAGGGCCCACCTGGGCCAGGATGAACCTCACATTGACGATTTACCATGCGGGAGAGGGTCCGCTCGCAGGTCCCATGATGCTCTAGGTGGATTTTCTGTCTGTGACGCAGCTCTCACTAATTAATGGTACAGAGGGGGCGGTAAGGCTGGGCTTTCTTTTCGACGTTTGTCATGTTCTCCTACTGCTTTTTTTTCCGATGCTTGTACAGCACCTTACCCCCAATCTTGGGGCAAAGAGGAAGGTAGAAAGAAAGTTGTAGTATATATATATATAAGGAGGAGGTATATATATATATATATATATATATATATATATATATATGTTATATATATATATATATATATGGTTATATATATACATATATATAAGTTATAAGGCTAAGGTTAAAAATGTATAGAATAGAATCACTCATTTTTCTTTGAAGTAAGCTTATGATTGTGATATTACCAGGTGCATTAAATGAAAAGCTAAAGTATTGCGAACTTCCTTGAACTGAATGGTTATAGAGTTTCTGTATATACATATTGTGTTTTTCATTTACAATTTTGATTGAAAAATATGAAGAATATAAAATGTTTGACTTAGTATTTTGAAGAAAGCTTGCAAACTACTTAAATTTGTTAAAAAAAAAAAAATAATATATGAGTATATATATATATATACATATATATAAGAGTGAGGTAAGTATATAAAGAGCAGTAGAAAGGTTAGTTAAGGTTATTGTTGGTTAGGGTATGCTATATATATATATAGTTATATATATATAGTATGAAAGTAAAGGTTAAGGTTATATATATATAATTACCAATTAGTGATAAAAACGCTATCAGATATCGTTATTAGTGTGTTAATTATAATTAGTGTTAAAGTGTTAATAACATTATAATATGATCACATTAATAATAAATGATTCGACCGTCGTCGAGTGTAGCCAGTGGATACCAGAGGGAGAGTAGAAATGGCTGTTTCCATATAGAGTGCTAAAAAGAAGAAAAGAAAGTCTCAATATATGAGTCACTGAAGAGGAATAGACAAAATCTATGACGCTCCTACTCAGAAAGTATTCAGATACTTTTTTCATGAGAGATATGGAAGTATTCCAAAGTAGAGTAACTCTAGCCACTAAAAGGAAAAAAATAGAGTTTACTGTTAGAATTTAAATTAATGTGTAGTGGCCCTAAAGTACATTTAAATTAATTTATTTGAAACCTTAGGGAGATTGCCAAAGTTTGCACAGCTTAATGTCAGCTTGTTGTCTAAATATTAAAAATAATAGAAAAAGAAGCAGGGCCCAGTTTTATTAATTGTAGCAGATAAGAAGTTTGCTTTTCTTGAAACTCTCAACAAAATGCTAAGAAGATTATTATCTTCCTTCTGGTCAGGCAGCTTGAAACTCTCTACCATAATGTTCTTTTCGTGAATGGTGGTGATAGTTGTAAATAATTTATCACCACCAACATCACCTTGCAACCATGCAGGAAATGATGTTATGTGTAAATAAATAAAATACACACACAATTAGTGATAAAAAGTAGTAGTTAATGAAAATAGTGAGTGTTAATAATTAGTGTTAGAATTAATGTTATCGATAACAATAGTGTTAGTATGGGGAATATTGTTACATGATGTTATGTTATATATATATATTTGTATTTGTATGATGTCTATGTTTGTATATGTGTATGTATGTTTTTGAGGTATGTCATTGGAGATATATGCGATATATATATATATATATATATATAAGGGAGTATTATAGAAATATACATAATAGGCAAAGAGCAGCAGAGCAGGCGCAGCAGAGAGAGAAGAGCAGCAGCATGCTGGCTATGTTATATATATATCGTATATATATATATATATAAATATATATATATATATATATATATATATAAAGTATATATATATATATATGAATATATAGCAAAGTAGAAAATAGATCTATATATATATTTATATATATATATATATATATATATATATATATATTTCTCTTTTCTTTCTTTCTTTTTTTATTCTTTTTCTTACCTTCTCTATTTTCCAAGAATGGGAGTAAGGTGCGTGGCATGCATCGGAAAAGAGAGTAGTAGAAGAACATGATGTAAGTCGAAAAGAAAGCCCAGCCTGCCGCCTCAGTACCATTAAGCTAATTAGTGAGAACTTCACTGGGGTAGGTCAGAAAATCCACCCCAAAAGCTTTTGCAGCGTGGACAAAGCGATGGACCCTCACCAGATCGTCACGGGTGGGTTCATCCCTTGCCCAGGTGGGCCACAACCATACCCTCACAATCCCCGCCATTCGTCTGTTATACACCTTTCTTTCTCGTGCCCTTACCAAACTCAATATTTCGATTTCGTTTACTGACTCAATCCACTTTTTTCTTCGGTCTCCCAGCCGGTCGGTTCCCCCAACACATTCGCCACTATACATCCGCTTAACCAACCGACTATCATTCATCCTTTCTTTCCATAAGTGACTGTCCATCTCAACATATTTTTATTTATTCTCTCATTTTTTTACTTCACACCACACAATCCTCTAATAAGTTCATTCCCCATTTTATCACTTCTTCTCACACCTAAAACGCCCCCAGATTAACCATCTGAACACATTGAACTTTAGATCTATACCTTCTTATTCCATCATAGTCTCACTACTACAATAACACAGGTAACAACATACCTCATGTATGCTCCTAGCACAACTTAGTCCCTTTAGATTCACCAACGATTTAATTCACCAGCCACCTTCTGCCATTCACAACTTTCCTTCCACACTCTGCATCATCCGCTCCTTCTCTATCCAACATATACCAGCTTAAAACTGTGATACTTTAGCTCCAGCTGCACCATCTAACATAATCAAGCACTGAGACTTTGTCCTCACTCTACTCAAATCATAAACTTATTCTTATCCACGCAAAGAATCTTTCGTTCTCCTTATTATCACCTCTCCAAACATTCTCATCCTCTCAAACTCTTCTTTCGCGCCTGCCACACATGAACAAAATCATCCGCATATAATAGGTAGGGCACCCTCCACTCATTCTCCATCATCATTCCAACACCATTTCCTGCCATCCCCAATTCGAATTTTTTCATACCCCATCCATATACAAATTGAATAACCAAGGAGACATAACACAACCCCTGTCTCACTCCAGGTTATTAATCCTAAACTGTCAAATTACTGACACCATTTACTCTTTTATCATCGCCGCACTATCATTCATACTTTTGATTCCATTCAGAAGCCTACCACCAACACCATATACTACTAACACCTGCCATAGAGTTTCTCTGTTAACTCCAACATAATGCCTGTTAAAAATCCATAAAACCTAAATATGATAATTTATTCTTCTTCTACCTCATTTTCTCAACTATTTGTTTCAATGTAAAGATCCACACATCCTCTATATTCCTTGAACAAACTTGTTCTTCACCAATCAGTCCTTCAGTCACTGGACGCACTCTTTTTCAATCAAAATAGCATATACCTTCCTAAGAATAATTTAATAAACTTATTCCCCTACTTTTCTCCTACCCTTATAAAGGTGTCTATTACTGCTCTCCTCCAACCCTTGGAACTATACCCATAACGCTTTATTACACAACTTCCAAATCCAATCAATCACCATCTCGCCTCCGTTCTTGATCATTTCACCATTAATTTCATCTATACCTGCAGATTCTTCAAACTTTCTCACCTACCCATTACCTCCTCCTTACCATATATATATATATATAGCAGTATAGCAGTTGTATATATATATATATATATATATTATATATATATATATACAGTTATATTTATATATATATATATATATATATATATAAATATATAGTTAGTTAAGAATATATATATATATATATATGTTATATATATACATATGTTATGTGTTATATATATATAAGATTTATGTAAAATTGGGTTATGGGGACCTGATGGAGAGTGGAAGGTAATACGTGGAAGAAGTGGTAGAATCAAGAGTGAAGTTAAACAAGGTAAATAAGGATAGTATATAAGAAAGCAGCCTGTAAGTAAATCAGTTGAATGTGAACAAGTTGAAACTGAACAATCATTGTAAAAATTAGCAGACAGGGAAGCTGTTGTTAGCGTAGGTGCAAAGGAAGTGTGGATGCTAGTAGGGAAGTAAGAATGTTAACAGTGCTTGGTGGAATGAAGAGGTGATGCAAGTGTTAAAAGCGCTAACAGAAGCATGGTTAAATGTACTAAAGGCTAATGATGAAGGTTTCAAAAGAAAGATGTTTGGAATTATATAAGGAGGAAAAAAAAAATACTAAAAGGTGCATACGTAGGAGAAAAGAAGAGGTAAATGAACAGTTTGGAAGGAGGATGAATGGGGACTTAGAAAGGGAATAGGAAGCGCGAAAGGTTAAGAATGAGAATAAGGGGAACCTGCTTAGAATAATGAATAGGATGGGTGCTTGTAACTGATGAAATGGATGTCAGGAATGAAAGAACACTGAGAATCTGGCATAATATTACAGTAATACGAGAGGGGTGATAGTAAATGTGTTTAAATTGATTTGGGTGCAGTTAATAGCATTTAAAGGATAAGGTCATTAGTCAAGGAGGAGGTAATGGGTAGAGTGAGAAAGTTGAAGAATAGTAAATCTGCAGGTATAGATGAAATTACTGGTGAAATGATCAAGAACGGAGGCGAGATGGTGATTGATTGGATTTGGAAATTGTAATACAGTTGTTTATGAAGGAGCAGAAGGGGGGATTGAGGAGAGCAATAATAGTACCTTATATAAGGGTAAGGGAGATAAGGGGAACTGTAGGAATTATAGGGGAATTAGTTTATTGAGTGTTGTAGGGAAGATATATGCTGGTATTTTAGTCGAAAGAGTGCGTCGAGTGACTGAAGGACTGATTAGAAGAACAAGGTGCGTTTAGAGTGGTAGAGGGTGTGTGGATCACCCACATTGAAACAAATGACTGAGAAAATGAGGGTGAAAAAAATAAATTGCATTAGGTTTTATGGATTTGCAAAAGGCGTATGATAGGATTGTATAGGGAAGCCTCCAAAGTATTGGGTATGGTGGTGGTGGTAGGCTTCTGAATGGAATCAAAAGTATGTATGACGATAGTGAAGTGTGTGTAAGAATAAATGGTGTCAAGTGATTGGTTTAATATTAATAGCGGAGTGAGGCAGGGATGTGTTATGTCCCCTTGGTTATTCAATTTGTATATGGATGGGGTTATGAAAGAATTAGAGATGGGGGTGGTAGGAAATGGTGTTAGAATGATGGAGAATGGAGGTGAGTGGAGGGTGCCCTACCTATTATATGCGGATGATTTGGTTTTGTGTGGTGAATCTGAAGAGAGTTTGAGAGGATTGGTAGAGATTTGGCAGGGTGTGTTAAAGGAGGGAGCCATACCATAGATAAAAGTAAGGTTATGGATGTTAGTGAGGACAGTCCTCAGTGTGCTGTTAGATGGTGAACTGCTGGAACAAGTGTCTGAGTTTAAATATTTATTATGTATGTTGTATGAAAGGGAACGGATGATGCAGAGTGTAGGAAAGTTGTGAATGGCAGGAAGGTGGCTGGTGCAATTAAATCGTTGGTGGATGTGAAGGGACTAACTTGAGTGCGCTAGGGTCTTACATGAGGGAATGTTGTTACCTAGGCAGCTGTATAGTATGAGACTATGGGTCTGGAATAAGAGGTATAGATCTAAAGTTCAACGTGTTCATTAGATGGACAATCTTAGGTCAAAAGTTTAGTTTGAAAAGAATTGATAAACAGAATAATGTATTAGAGAGTTATGGTGTGAAGAAAGGGGGTAAATTTAGAGAATGTAAATGTGAAAGTATGGTTGAGATGGTTTGTATTCATGCTGTGGAAAGGCTGAACTTGACATTCGTTGTTGCCGGATGCATAGTGGTGAGTGCGGGAAATCGACCGGCTGGGACACCGAAGAAAAGTGGATTGAGTCAGTGAACGTATGTCTGAAGGGGAGAGGTGTGAGTTTGGCAGAGGCGAGAATAAAGGTGCATAATAGAGTGAATGGAGGGGTTTCTGTGAGGGGGTATGGTCAGGCCCACCCATGCCAGGGGATGAGCCCTCTACACCTGACGATATACCGTAGTGAGGGTCTGTCAGTGGTCCCGTGAAGCTTTATAGTGGATTTTTCTGACTGCGACAAGCTCTCACTAATAGGTATAGAGGAAAGCGGTAAGGTTGGCTGACTTTTGCCATATTCTACTACTTCCCGATGTATACGCACCCAATTTATTTGCGAAAGAGAAATTGAAAGATAATCGAAATGAAGATGAAGGTGGATATTTTCATTATGAGCAGCAGCAGCAGCAAAGAGCAGCAGCAGCATATGTTGCTGGCAGTTAAGAGCAGCAAGAGGCAGCAGCGGGCATACAGCAGCAGGTATATGGTAGCAGCATATGGCGTGCAGGTTTAGTGATGGACGGTTCCAAATTTCCAGGCCGATGCCGATTCCGGGATACTAGTCTAATAAAAGTGCCGATTCCAATTATATATGAGTATATATAGATGGAGATATATATATATATATGTTATATAGCAGATATATATATATATATATATATATATATATATATATATATATATATCAGGGCTTGTAGCGGTACACTTTTTTCACTTTTTTTACACTTTTTTTAGCTTAGTCATTTTTTTTCTTCACTTTTCTTCACTTTTTTGGGGCAAGTAGGTTACTTGGAGATATCTTTTTCTTCTGTTTTACCTGTGACTGAATTAAAATTGTGGTTTAACTACAAAACAGTTTATTGAACTCAAGAACTAGAAAACATAGGAAATAATGAAAGTTTCAAATTTTTTTATTTTCAGGTTGTTTAACAAATAATTTCAAATAATAATTTAAGACACCTAAAACAATTTTTGAAGATTGGAAGATGTAAGTTTCAAATGTCTTGTTTGAATGAACTGATCCCTCAAGGCTTCAAAATTAAGGTGAGTGGGGAAAAAGAAACAATGAGTCAGGAGATGTTTTGTAAATAGTGCATTGAAATGCATAAACATCTCCTCAAATGGCTTCCAGGCAGTTATGCAACATTCAAAGAAAGCAGTTCATATTTCACTACAGCAAAAGTTAAATTAAACATTTTTGTTGAATCTGTTAAGCATTGTTAGAACAAATTATTGTGTCAGAGTCGTTTAAAAGTGGAAAAATTTTACATGTTATCCCCAATGAGAGGGATTATCCAAAGAAAGTGCCAAAACATAGTTGAGATTGCTAGGCTGCCATGGAAAATCCATGTAACAGATGTACTCCTGATGAGGTAACTAATAAGGAATGTTTTTTGAACCAGAAACCTAAAAAATTTATAGATTCGTGGCTGGGGCTCAGTTTTAATAAAAAACCTGATCCAATTAAAAAACACTTTCAGCAAGATTTCCAACAGTTGAAAGAGAAAAGTTTCACTGTCATGCTGAACATTATAATGCGATGGTTGGTTATTTTCCAATACTCAGCAAAGAACTCTCGCAAGCAAATTGTGCTCGCCCTGCGTTGAGAGAACCCTTAAATGCTTAATCACTGTTAAAGTGCCTTAAAATGTTTGATAACAAACCTTACCTTATTTCTCTAACTCCAGAGCTCCTTTCCATGGGACGTTTAGCATATAAACAATACATTGCTTACTTGGATAGAGTAAGAGAAAAAAGGAGACTCGAAGATGAAGCTGCAAAGGTTGAACAAGACAAAAAAATTTGCTGAAGAGGAAAACAAAAACAACTTACCAAAAAGTGAAAATTTCTGATGATTGAAACCAAATGCTGAATAAGCTACGAAAAAAGAAAGAGGCAGAGCAAAGTGGAAATAATGCTGAACTGTTATTGGAAGCTAATGAAAGATTGAAGAGAGCTTTAAAGAAAAAAGATTTTAGTGAAGCAAGCTTGGCCCAAGCGATGCTGGAAGGTGTCACTAATGTTCAGAAAGAGGCATCTGAAAAAAGACGTAGTGTGGAAAATTTACAGGTTGCTATTGAAAAACGAAAAAAAAGTTTAATTACCCATAATTTTTATAATTATTAGCTTGTTTCTTCTGTAACCAAATACAGTAAGTGTATTTTCAAGTATAGTATTATCCCATTTTCTTTACATTATGACTTATTTATATTTAAAACCTACTTCATAGTTCTTAGCATCTCAAAATATTAAGTAAATAGCATGTTGTTATGGTAAATAAGTTAGGTCACATTGAATTTTGGTAATGGAAATTGTATTTTCATTGTTTCTTTTCTCACAAAAATATGTACTTGACAGCTACAGTCATTTTTTTTTCACTTTTTTCTAGCATTTTAAGTCATTTTTTTTCTGAATTTCTTTTTTCTGTACCTGGCTCCACTTTTTCACTCTTTTGATAAGAAACTCCACATGAAGTTCTCGGATATATATATGATATATATATATATGTATTTCGTGCATATAAACCGGTACAAAGCAACACATTTCGTATAAACACCCAAGGGTAAAGGTCAATCCCAATTTAGAAAGTTAACATATTTACAGGGTGATGATACATATATATATGATATGTATATATGGTTATATATATATATATATGCGTTATAAAGAGTATATAGTATATATGCTATATATATATATATGTTGTTGTATATATAAGGTTGTATATATATATATATGTAGATTTAAGTAATCAGCTTGAACTAATGGTGAAAGATAAAAGCATGGTAATGCCTGAATCCCGTATGTATGTAACCCAGCTAAGATGAAGTATTATCCCTTACTATAACAGGAATTTTATTAGCAGGAATATTTGAAATTTTCCATAACATTTTTGAAGCCACAATCACTCCTTCATATTAGATGCCGGAGATACGTGGAAAAGCGTGAAACCTCGAAGGGATGGGCATTTTGTTGTTCGTTAGTTGCTAGATAAATCCAATGAGTGGTAAACTTAAAAATGAGATATTTTGCAGTATCAGCTGTCCATCCATCGCTTGTAAAAGACAAGTATTCCTCTGCATTAATCTGATCTTGTATTTTATTTCTCAATATTCTGTATAAGGTTTTTCACAATAGTTCATATATTTTTCTCGAAGTGAATTACATAGTTTGGGCACACATGTGATTTATCAGTCTTATGAAACCAATGTCTTCAACTATTAAAAATTGTTGCAAATCCACTGCGATCATTTCTCCAATAGGTCTGGGAATCTTTCTTGGATTTAGAGTCATTTATATGCCATATTTGGTTTTGTTAAGAGCCATACCGGACCCAAAGTTGCCGCTGTAATCATGCAACTCAGTTTTAATTTTTAGTTTCTAAATATTACCGCAAAGAGCATCTTTCTTTCCTTTTTCTGTCCTTGTCTTTCCTTTCTTTCTTTCTCTCTTATTCTTTTGGATGCTTAGTATTTAAATGTTTAAGCATATTTGTTGCTGTAAAGCCACCTCTATTGGTTCCTCTTGATATTTGGATTTTGCATAATTTGAAAATTTTTGATTGATCATCCTTAGCTATGTCGAATAATTTCCATGTTAACTTCCTTACGCATAAAGGGAATAGATCCCTTCCTTTGCTGGTTGATTTGGTAAACTGCTTGTCACATCATTGTTTATAGTATCATGGAATAAGCCACTTTAAGTCACACCTAATTCTTTAATATCAGTGTTATTTTAAAGTACCAACAAAACTTCACTGAAAGAGTTAGTACTATGAATATGAGTGAGTATGACTTAGCGTTGGTTTGCAGCTGTTTTGGTATGGCGGCGGCGCGGGCGCGAGTGCCGCGATCGCCGCAGTCGGTCGCTACACTCATATATGGCGCGATGGCGCGTGCGGGAGCGGGTCATATATGTTAAGAGCAGCGAGCAGTTTGAGCAGCGGCGCGCTGTTGTTGTTACAGCAGAGCGTTATATATATATGTTGGCTAAGCATATATTGTTACATATAAGCATATATATATATTAAGTTGTTGGCTACAAGTTATATAGATATATGTTATTATTACATATATGCATATATATATTTCATACATATCCATACAAGGTTGGTTATAAGAGCATACAGTTATGATATATATATATATATATACATATTATATATATATATGGCTATATGATTTATATATATATATATATGGTATAATGAGGGAAAATAAGTATGCTATATATATATATACTAAGCAATGTATATATATTATTGTTACAAGGCATGTTAAGGTTGCTAGTTACATAAGGTTACTAAGATATATATATATATATATATATATATAGCAGTGAAATTTAAAAGCATATATATTATAAGTTAAAGATATATATATATATATTTCATTCTCTTTAAAATAAGATGGCCAGAAAAATGAAAATTTATTATAAGTATTTAAAACAGATTCCAGTTCGGGAAATTATTAAAGGTTTTCATTCAAAAAGAACAAAAGTCTGCAGAAATAAA
Organism: Trachelipus rathkii; assembly: GCA_015478945.1. Classification (NCBI taxonomy): domain Eukaryota; kingdom Metazoa; phylum Arthropoda; class Malacostraca; order Isopoda; family Trachelipodidae; genus Trachelipus; species Trachelipus rathkii. The sequence continues at coordinate 16,230 of JABUQX010128791.1, read as the reverse complement.
ACTGACTAAACAAAATTTAAAGTTCTATTTTAATTCCTTTAACTTTTATTTTCTCAATTATAAATTTCGCAGGCCCTAGGAGGTGTGCCTAAAGTGAAATTGGATAAGAAGGCACTGTGTGTGAAAGTGATATTTTATATAAACGAAACCTCTGATAACGTTAATAGCTTCATCCGCCTCTTGGCATCTGGACTCTTTCATATGTGCAAATTGTTTAATAATATTCTTATAACAAAATATTAATTTCATAATATATTAATTACATAATGTATATTCAATAGCTCCAATTAATTACAAAACCTACAAGGCAATATATCAATGTGCCTCACTACTGAATCACGGTTATAATCACTCAAAACATATTTATGATAATATTATCTAATCTAAACATTGCATAGTTTGACTCCCCCACCAAGACTAAGTCTGAAATCTTAACATGATATCTTAGGCTCTGCGTAAAGATGCGCCGCTCAATCCAGTTTTCTTTAAATAGAATTATGAAGAACTGGAATCAATATATGGCAGACCGGGCAACATTGTCTTTGAAATATCATAAAGATCTAATAAAAATTATTTTCAGATTGTGTACCAAAGAATCGGTCAAAGAATCGGTACAATTTGTCGATTCCGACTCCTCGAAAAACATCCGATTCTTTTTCGATCCGCGACGCCGATTCTGATCACCCGCGTCCCCATCACCAATCATATAAGATATATAGAGAGTAAAGAGGTGAGAGTAGAGTATATGGTTATATACATATTGCTGATATTATACTGCGTTATTAGCGTTGGCGCGGGCGCGAGCGCAGGCGCGCGCGTATAGCGCGCGTTGAGCATGCAGCGAGGCGTAATACGATATAAGCTGCTGGTGTTATGCTGGTTACAAGTTACTGGCTGGTTACGGTTGCTGGCAAGGCGGCGGCGCGAGAAGATATGGGCGGCGCGCGCGCTATATACATATATGTTATATTTGTATAGCAGCGAAGAGTGGCGCTATATGGCGGGAGTTGTTACGTTATACAGCTGTGCTGGGCTGCTGGCTGCTGGTTGTATATGTTACAGCAGCTGGAAAGATATATAAGTATACAGATATGATACATATATATTATGATGGCAAACGCCCCGCACCTCTGAGCATAACCGGCAAACGTCCGCATCCGGGCATTTTGGTCCTAACTTCAAGCATCTTTAGAGTACATTTATACTTTTATCATAGCGCGTACATATATGATAAGGTTGCTGGCTGGCTGTTGGCGCATATATAGCAAGAAGAGCGAGCAGTGTTATAGCATAAAGGGTTAGTTGCTGCTGCGGCATGGCATAGTTGGCGGTTGGCTGGGTTACTATAGCGCGCTGCTGCTGCTGCTGCCGCTGCTGCTGCTACGGGTTGGCCAGGTTTTAATATAATGCTGGTGTGGAATTCAAGCTAGGATAATAAATAGGGATGGTGCTTCTTCGTAGCTGATGAAATGCAAATGTGGTGTGTGGAGGGAGCACTGAAAAATCTGGCAAATAGCTTGCCAACTAAGCCTAAAGATGAGAAGTGAATCGTGGTAAGTGGGTTTAATGATGCAAGAAGGAATAAGTATTTGGGGGATGAGGCAATTAGTAAGGAAGAGGTAATGGGTAGAGTGAGAAAGTTAAAGAATGGTAAATCTGCAGGTATAGATGAAATTACTGGTGAAATGTTCAAAAATGGAGGCGAGATGGTGATTGATTGATTAAAGCAACAAAGCTGCCGAGAAGTAGTTCCGCTATCACAGTGAATAGCAGTAATATGAGCTGGGTAAGGGGGATACTGGTAACTGTAGGAATTAGGAATTAGGTTATTGAGTGTTGTAGAGAAGATATAAACTGGTATTTTGGGTGAAAAGTGGGTCGAGTGACTGAAGGGCTGATTGGTGAAGAACAAGGTGCATTTAGAAGTGGTAGAGTGGATGTGTGGATCAAATCTTTACATTGAAACAAATAATGAAGAAAATGAGACAGAAGAAGAATAAATTGTATTTAGGTTTTATGGATTTGCAACAGATGATAGGATTAATATGAAAGCTCTGTGGCAGGTGCTGCTGAAATATGGTGCTGTTGGAAGGCTCCTGAATGGAATCAAAAGTATGTATGACGATAGGGAAGTGTAAGAATAAACAGGAATCCAAAAGTGATTGGTCAGATACAATTGAGCGGAGTGAGGCAGGGGATGTGTTATGTCTCATGGTTATCTTTGTATGTGGATGATGTTATGAAGAATTAAAGGATAGTGGCAGGGGACAGTGTTGTAATTAGATAATGAATAGAAAGATGGTGTCCAAAATTTATTATATGCGTGAATGATTTATTTCGTGGCAAATTGAAGATTTTAAGAAAGATTTGGTAACAGATTTGCCATGGAAGGTGAAAAAGGGAGGGGTTTGAAGGTAAACGTAGATAAGAGTAAGGTTATGGTTTTGCAGAGTGAGACAGTCCCCAGGTGGAAGTCATGTTAGATATGAGTGTGCTGAACATGTCTGATCTGGTTAATAGTATGTAGCATATTTGAGATTAAAAAGGAACAGACGTGATGCAAGAACTTCGTAGTAAAGCCGTGAATGGCAGGAAGGTGCGGCTGGAGCAATTCAATCTTGTAGGGAAGAACTAAGTCTGAAAGGTTAGGGTCTTGCTACGAGGGTATATATTTGCATCTGTGTTAAAAACATAGTAATGACTAATATATCATGATCTGAATAGCAGGTGTAGATCTAAAAGTACAAGGTGTTCAGATGCACAATCCTAGGAGCGTAGTTAGGTGTGAGAAGAATGGATAAAATGAGAAATGAACATACAGTAGGGTTGTGTGAGGTGAAGAAAGGGGTAAATGAGAGAATAAATTAGAAATTAATGGAGATGATTGCCAGAAAAGATGACGTTATAGTCTGGTTGGTTGCTTTGATGTGTGGTGGTGAGTGTGCTGGGAATCTGACCTGGTTGGGAGACCAAGGGAAAAGTGGATTGTAGCCACATGTGGCAAGGAATGCCTGTAGAGTGAGAAATGCTGTGAGTTTCAAGAGCAGAAAGAAAGGTTCATACAAGAATAATCTAGTTTAAGAGGGTAAGTCGTGGCCCCGGCATAAGCCTATGAATAGTTATTGCATTGTGGTATAGGTGGAGTGGACATGGTTGGATTAAAGAGTGGCTGTGGAATAGAAAACAGTGTGTACAAATAAAAAATGGCAATGTCATCATGGGAAATAGTGAAGAGTGGTGTCCCACAGGGTTCAGTGCTGGGGTAACTATTGTTCCTCATATACCTATATAAATGATTTAGACCAAGGACTTAAATGTAAGGTTTCTAAGTTTGCAGATTACCAAAGTGGCTACCTCAGTAGGGAATAGTGAAAGATGTATAAATATTCAAAATGATCTTGATAAACTTTTTTGGGTGGGCAGATAAGTGGCAAATGAATTAATGAAGTAAGTTTCTTCGCCATCTAGTTCCTCGTCAAAAATGCTAAGTAAAAGTTTCTTAACTGATGTGAATGCAATGGGAATTGGCTGAGTCTGTGGGACCAAGAAAGATTTAGTGTGATTATGCTGCAATTGAAAGTAGAAGCTAATCGTGTTTGGGAGCAAGAAAATAAAGCTAGTAATGTGTATGATGTTTACAAATAGAGCGGCAAGGAAGCAGGTAAGAAACTGTGTATAATAAGTTAAGTAAAGAAATAGTATTAGAGTATTGTGCACAAGTTTGATCCTTTATTTAAAGACTTAGATATGCTAGAGAGAGAGAGCAAATGTAGAGACACAAAAGTGATTTCTGGGTTTGAGGGTAAGAGCTATGAGGAGAGGCTGAAGGAGTTAGAATGAAAGCCTGCAGGTAGGAGGCGGCACTAGAGGGGATAAGTGATACAAGTATACAAAATTATTTACATTCATTTATAATCACAGTATATCAACATGATTTTTCCTTAGTGGTTGTGTTGGAATGTATAATCAGGGGTTATGGTAAGAAAATTAAAGAAATGAGCATGCCATCTTGATGCAAGAAAGCATTCATTCAGCAACAGGGTTGTTAAATTTTGGAATTGTTTGGCACAGGAGGTTGTTGAGTGCTCGAGTGCAACATTTAAGAAAGGACTGGATAGGTATAAAAAGTGATGGTTTGTGTGTCATATAGTATATTTTAGTAAAAGCAAAAATTAAAGGGTTTTTGTAAGTCACAGTAGTTATTGGCGCTGTAAACTACTATAAAGTTATTAAAAGCCAGGTGTGTGGTTGGCGTACTTTAGCTATGTTTTTTTTTCTTTAGTTGTAGACTTTGTGTATACTATGTAATTTATTGACAAGCCCTAGAGTGCTTTGTGGATTTGCATGAGCATGTTTTAGACTTTGTGTTTTCTATGTAAGTTATTGACAAGCCTAGGATGCTTTGTGGATTTGCATGAACATGTTGTTTGGTGATTAGTTCTGTTGGTTTGACTGGGACAGTCTTGATAATCCCATGTGGCTTCTTACTGTCTTTTTATTTCTAATGTTTCTAATGTTTGACGAGATGCCATTGTGAGAGTCTGTTGCGATCCCGTGAAGCTCTAAGGTGGATTTTCTGACTGTAACTAGCTCTCACTAAAAGGTATAAAGGGGACGGTATGGCTGTGCTTAATTTTCGACTTGCATCATATTCTTCTACTACTTTTCTGCTTCTGGTGCATGTTGGCACTTTACCCCCAATCTTGGGGAGGGAAGGTGGGTGATGAAGACGATATATAAATACAAATACAATGCATAAATACAAATGCGAAAAATGAAATAACTATATTTTGAATGTTTTGTTTTTCAAATGCTGTCAATAATTCATATTTTACTGATAATTTTATAAATGCCCAGTTTTTAGGCGGGCATTTATGAAATGGGCAAAAATGCCTTGACAAATGCCCATTTTATAAATGCCTGCTCACTGGGCATTTGCCCAGCGTACATCACTATAAATATATATAGGAAGGAAAGAAGGAGAGAAAGATCTATATATATGTTGTTGGTTAAAAGGCAGTAGGCAAAGAGGAGGCAAAGGAGGCAAAGGTAGGCAACAGGAGTAGCAAAGAGTAGGCAACAGCAGTAGGCAAACGAGTAGGCAAAGGCATAAGGCATAAGGCATATAGCAGCAGGCAGCAGCATATATATGCTATAATATATATATATATATATATTCAGGAGAAGTGACAGATTTGCAGGGGCGTCTCGATGCAGCTCGAGAACATATACGAGCCCTTGAAGCATCAAACCATGAGCTGAAGAACCAAGTTGCAAAGTATCAAGAGAGCAAAGAAAGCGATTCCCAAAACATTGTTACCCTTCAGAATAACAATTCAAAATTAAGGTAAGATTACTGGTAATGGTAGTATTTTTTTATTTGGTATTTATATATTTTTATATAGAAATATTACCTACTGGATTTTTAAACTATTAATAATAATGATAATGTTTACTTTAGTAAGCTTTGCGAAGAAATGAGAGCATCAACAGCTGAACTCACTGAAAGGTTGGCAGTGAGGACAGAAGAAAATGCGAAATTGAATTCAATGTTGTCAGATACTAGAAGAGAACTGGAAATGGCTCAAGTACACGTTGAACAGGTAAGTTATTTGACAGTATTCTTAAATCTAAATATAAGATATGCGCTGAGTGGTAGTTGTGATATGTAAAGAATTTTCGTTCAATACCATTTCTTTAAAAAAAAACTTTTAACGTACTTAACCCCCTTCTCAGAGGGTAAAACGGGGGGGACTACAGGAAATCGAACTTTGCGTCGGCTATCCCAAGCTTCCGTCGCCACGCCCGCAGCCGAGTTTTAATTCTGCCCCCAGGAAGCTAAAAACTCTTGAACCTGTGTCCTCTCGCATGAGAGTCGGCGAGTCAACCTCTTACGCCACGAGGCGTTCGCCTCTTTAATATGTCCTAATTTTCATTTTCTTAATTTTATGTCGATATTTTTCCTCTTCAAAAGTATATTCCTGGTCTTCCGCCTCCTTTATTATTTTTCTAAGGTTGTAAATTTAGTTAAGTGGTCAATTTTTAATTATTGTCCTATGTGAAGAAAATATTAAGATTGATTTCGTATTTGAAAACAACTGTCCTAGCTGCTTGCGAGATTCCATTCCATATGATGAAAACCCTGACAGTTATTTTGCGGAAACTCTTCAAAAATGTTCTGACCCCTTTTTAGCAGCGTAACTTTTTTTTTTTTTTTTTTGAACACTTTTATAGTGTACTGAGAGTAAGAATGGAAGACTTCGCATTCTGAGTTGCAATAATTAAGAAGACTCTTCAGAGAGGTTGCGATCTCTGTCCTTCCATATTGGCTTTTGATTTTTTTTTTTTTTTTTTTTTTTTTTAATGGAGGGATTAATCTATATCAAAATCACTGAAACTTTTTTATATTTATTTCTACCATAACCGACATCTATTACTTCTTTCGTCATTCCATACATGATATGTATCCAATTTGTGAATTACCATCTCTCGCATTATTAAATGAAGTACCAGCATATACCTCAATTTTCACTGTCTTTTCTTTCAGTCTCTCCAATTATTTTTACCTCCTTTTTCTCCATTTTTTTCCAACTTTTATTGCCTTTCATGTCACCTTCTTTAATTTTCTTACGTCAAATCGCAAATCTTACTCCATCGGCTAAATCAGGTCTGGTATGCTGAGCTTACCAGTAGTCTTCCAATTACTGCTCTACATTCAGTCATCTCTTCCCATCGATCAATTCCCTCTCTCTTTAAATCTTTTTTCTCTTTCAAGGCATTCAATTCCTTTTACATAATTTATTTGATAAACCATTATGATTATCATCTTGTTCAATATTTACCCCTACGTATGTGACTTCTTTACTTATACACCTACATTAATCCTATTCTTTAACACGCTTATTACAGTTTTTTTAAAATTCCCTCTTTCCCCCATAACAGAAGTGCAAACACATGACTCCTATAAGTTGATTGTTCTTTGACCAATAAAACACTGTTGTTTCTATTCTACTTCTCTTCCCTCCCAAGTCTTCTAATATTTCTACCACTCTATAATACCAAGCATTAGCTGCATCCCTCACCCCATATACGGTCCTACGCAACTTTCATATCCCTTTATTCTTGGCTTCTTTAGGAGGTTTCGATTAGACTTTCTCTCTATTTCTTTGCCTTATAAAAATGTTTTGCACTCCCAACACATATGATTGATAATACTTAATGTTACTTTTAATTCTTCAGCGGAACAGGTTGGTGTATCATTCAATTCATCAACCTTTTGTTCTTCAAATACTCTGGCAACTAGTCTCGCTTTACAAATGCTTTGCCCATTTTTTATCTTTTCAGATTTGACCTTCTTTTCTTACTTCTTCATAAACCCCCATTTTCCTTCCAATTTTCTAACTCTTTCAACTTTGCCATCATTACTTTTTCATCATTTATGTTTAGCAAGAGTATTTCTTCGCTTTCAGGTATTTTACAGAACTCCTTATGCTCTCTCATATCCAACCACGTCTTTTCTCCATTATTCAGATTTTCTGTATTCTATCACTTCACTTACTGCTATGGTTTCATTGGTTTCTTTATTAATCATCCTCTATCTTTCACACAATTTGACTTTTGTGATCTTTTCAATTCTGTCTGATTACCGTCGCTAGTATCTTCTTTAGTTTGAGAGTCCCCTACACTTTCTTCCTCCTCACTTTCCTCACAATCATCTTCCTCATTTATTGTCTCTCCCCTACTTATTATTATGTTGTCGTCTTGCTCTTCGTCTTCATTTTCTTTATCATCTTCCTCAACTTCCTCTTTATTGTTTTTAGTCACAGAACCTACATTTTTTAGCCTTGTTATATGTATTCTCGCGATTTCCCTCAGAGTAAATTAGTGTTTAGCAATTGTGGTCTTACCATTAATACCTATTACCTTAGCTGGTCCTTTCCACCGTTTTTCATTTTCTCTCTTACAGAATACTTTATCGCCTATATTTGCTTCTTCCATCTCATGTTCCCTCACTTTGTCCATTAAAGCTCTCTTAATTCTATCTTCTGATTCTTGCTTTACATGAATTTCGTGCTTTCCCCAAAGCCTTTATTTTATTTTCCATCATTTCGCTTTCATATTCTGTCCCCAATTCAGGTAGACTTATGTTACAACTCCTGTTACATGCTGAAGAGAGTTTGAGAGGATTAGTAGAGGGTTTTGGCGGGGTGTGTAAAAGGAGGGGCTTTGAAAGTAAATGTAGAAATGAGTAAGGTTATGGTAGCGAGTGAGGAAAGTCCGCGGTGTGTGTCATGTTGGATGGTGAGTAACTGGAACATGTATCTGAGTTTAAATATTTAGGATATTTGTGGGATGGAAATGGAACGGATGATGCAAATTAAATCCTTGGTGGATGTGAAGGGACTTAGTCTTGAGTGCGGTAGGGTTTTGCATGAAGGTCTGTTGTTACCTGTGTTATTGTATAGTAGTGAAACTATGATGATAAGAGGGATAGGTCTAAGGTACAGTGTTCAGATGGCCAATCTTAGGGGTGTGTTAGGTGTGCGAAGAATTGATAAAATGAGAAATTAACGCATTTGGGAGTTGTGTGGTGTAACGAAAGGCTTAGACGAGAGAATAAACGAGAGTACATTGAGATGGTTTGGCCATATAGAAAGGATGGATGATAGTCGGTTGGTTAAGTGGATGTATAGTGGTGAGTGTGCTGGGAATCGACCGGCTGGGAGACGGAATAAAACGTGGATAGCCAGTCATAAAGGAATTGCCTGAAGAGAGGAATGGAGTTGCAGAGGCGAAGAAGAAGTGCATTACAGAGTGAATGAAGGGGTAGTTGTAGCTTTGCCCAGAATAAAAACCCCACATGAGGAGAACCACAGGATAGTCGCGCTGTCTCGTAAACCTCATGGGGAATTTTCTGACTTGCGACAGTTCCACTGTGGGCTATAACAGGTCGTAACGGGGGGGGACTTTCTTTTCGACTTGCGTCATGTTCTTCTTCTATTTTTCTGTTCCGGAGTATGCTACGCTCTTCACCTCCAATCTGGGGAAGGAGGAAGTTATATAGTATATATGATATATATATATATAATATATTATATATATATATAACTTATACAATTATATATACATCATACATATCCTTAATTAGTTAAAAAAAGTCACATATTATATATAATAATATATATCGTTTTTAAAAGAATGTTTTAATTTTCTTTAAAATTTTCAGCTTAAAAATAACACTACCGAAGATTTGCATAAGCAGTATGAAGAGCTGAAAATATCCTTCGAAGAATCTCAACATCAGGTTGGTGTAATGAAAACTTCTTTAGAGGAGAACCAAAAAGAGAAGCATCAACTGGAACAGGAATATAAACATTATGCTAGTCAGTTAGCATCAGATTTGGAAGATATCAAAGAAAAGGTAAGAATATGGAATTTTATTTTATTTTCTTAAAACACCCTAACAAAGAAATGATAGTAGAAAATATGTTGCAGAATCTTTCCTCAACTAAGGAATGACAACAGCAAATGCGCTGTTGGATCATTCTTCAAAGGAATGACAACAGCAAATGCGCAGCTGAGTCATTCTTCAAAGAAATGATAGCAGCAAAACACGGTGCTGGATCATTCTTCTCTTTTCTCAAGATTTTAATATTTAGCTTTTCATTAAACATTGGGAACTGTCTTTGAAAATGGGGAGTTTCTTAAATAAGTAAGATATATAGTTTAATTTTCCTTGTAACCATTAGTAAATATTTAGAAACTTTCATTGGTAAATTTACAGCTTGTAAATGAATGCAAAAAGTGCGAAGCATTTCAAATAAGAAATGAAGAGCTACAGTCGACCTTGAAAACGAAAGAGAACGATGGGCAATTGGCTTCTACAGTAGAAAATCTTCATCGAGAAAAGGAACATTTGCAAAATCAAGTTTCTGAATTAAATCAACTCAGACTTCAGCTGGATGAGAAATTGCTCATCTTTGGTAAGAGTTTTTATATTTTATTCCATGTTGTATATAATATATCGTCGGTTCAATTCTATAACTACGAGTGTTCAAATTCGTTGTTCTGAGGAGAAAGGATTTAAATGTTGGCATTTGAATACAAAATTCCAAACTCGCCAAATAACGAACAGAGGTTTTGAACACATTCGTGCTTTCATAATTGAAAACACTGAAGGTCAACGTTGTTGCCAATGCGTATAAGTGTAAAACGGAAAACTTGTCCATTCGTGATTTTTGCAATTGTACCACCGATATAGTATATAAATTTTTAACTTCTTTAACTAAAAGTCTATTATAAAATTGATGTATTAAACAATTTTATGAAATATTTTTCATAATTATAAATATGGTGAAAGATAATTGCCAGTTGTCACAACAGATGCCGCAACTAAGTGCCAAATACGAGGCACTAGAAAGCGCCATGGAGAGAAACTACAAAATACTTTTTAAAATTAATGTTTTTCTTAATTTAAAAAGGTGAAAGACAATGGCCAGTTGTCACAGTATGTTTCAGAACTAAGTGCCAAATACGAAGCAATGGAGACTGCGGTAGACAGAAACAACACATACCAAGTAGACACGAGTCAACTCTTACAATCTATGCAGAGTGATAAAATTGCAGCATCCAGGGCGCTTTCACAGAATAAGCAATTGAAAGAACAGTTAGAAGAATTGCAGAATGGTTTTGTTATGATGGTAAGAAAAATTATTAATAACAAACTGTTATTATTATTATTATTATTATTATTATTATTATTATTATTATTATTATTATTATTATTATTATTGATAAAAATCAATGGTTTACAAAGTACTAACCGATAAAAAATAACTAGTACACAACTTTGCTACCCACTACAATACACACACATATAATACTTACAGTTGGATTCTTGTCGGACTGGTCCTTTTCAAGAAGAAATCTCAAGAAGAAATCAAAATGTACTTTTTACAATAGTTATATATTTTATAACTATTACTTATTACTAAATTCTTATACATTTGTACATAAATAATATAAGCAAAGTCACCTCTCCTCAATATAAAAACATCGTAAACATGATATCATGTAGGTGTATCACCACTTAACAGGTTCTTTAATGAATCTATTAATTAATGTCACAAGTCCAACATAGTTCCAATGTCACCACGAAGAAACACACACACACACACACAATCTTCACCACAATATAAACACTACTGTTTCTTCGCTGTCAATTCACAATCCTCTTCACATTACTTAAATTGTTCAATACTATAGTTCTTTAATTACTTCATTCTTACACATTGGAATAGGAAATAGAGAACATTATAACAATCACAACACAAAAACATAAAAAAAAACTTAAACGCAAACGAACACGGCGTACACAGATATGAAAACTTTACACTTTCACTATAAAAAAAACTGCACAAGGACCAAATAAACTTCTTCAATCATTCGATAAACATCCTGACACAATCAGAAAAAATAGAAAAACAATCAATTATTATTATAAGAAATCTTAAATTATTATTATTATTATTATTATTATTATTATTATTATTATTATTATTATTATTATTATATTATATTATTATTATTATTAATTCTTGCATAAAGATTGGTACGAATTTTTTTTAAAAATATCAAGTCAAATAATAATTAATATTATTAGTTTATTGTGATGAGAAGGAAAGTAAATTGTAATTCAAAATTTTACATTATTAAAAAAATCTATACTAAACAACTTACTACGAAAACAACACTGCAGAAAAGACGTACAAAACACTTACGCGTAAGTTAGGTCGTAGCTCCTAAAGGTAAATCTTGAATCTTGAAATAAACGAAAAAGGTACTTTTACATCTAGTTACTGAATGTGTAACTATTCATAAACCTTAATGTATTTGTATATACAATTTAACAAAGTAATACAATACTCCACTACTTCATATACCATACCCATACCATATACCATACCATACCGTACATCATACCTTCGTATGCTAATCCCTCTTGCCATGAATTCATGATGGGTGGGATATCACCGGTTAACCGGTTAACATTTTTGAAGTTCAGTACTTTAAATTACTTAATTCGGTAACACACCTTTCCACATAGACGCACTGGAGCATCACACCGTTACTACTCACTGTTTCCCATATCCACTTTATGTCTAGTCAAATAAACTTACATTACAACATTCATTCTTTAAACAATTCATCAAATTAATTTCATTAAACGGTAACATACTGAAAATTAAACATAAAGAACTTATAGTAACTCGAAAATAAAATAAAAAAAAAAGATAAATAAAACTTTCCCGCAATCACGCCGAACACTAACAAAAGAAACTATGAAAAAACCACCGTGTATATCTGAAGAACAATTCTTACTCTTGACCAGTCCTTGTTCCCAACATACATTCTGCAAAAGACAACAAAAAAAACAATCATTATATTATTATTATTATTATTATTATTATATTATTATTATTATTATTATTATTATTATTATTATTATTATTATTATTATTATTATTATTTATTTTTATTTATTATTTATTTATTATATTCTTATTATTATTATATATTATTATATTATCTTATTATGTAAATATTTTTATAATTTATTTTTTATTTTTTTTTTTAATTATTTTTTAATTAATTTTTTAATATTTAATACCCCAAATAACAAAAACTGGAAACTAACAGAAAAATTGGAAAGAGCTATGTTAAAAAAAGATTGCTATAGAAAATAGCACAATTAATGAGGGAGATAGTACTTTACAAGTATTATGTATACAATATTATTATATTATTATTATTATTATTATTATTATTATTATTATTATTATTATTTGATTATATATGATTATATTATTATATTATTATTAGACAAAATATGTTGTTAAAACAAAGAGAATTAGAAACAGTTAAAGAAAGGAAGGCTTCAACTTCTCCAAATATTCCAATTGAAACCTTAGACGCTCGTATTTCTAACGGGACTTGTAGTCACCATGATGATAGCAATCATCATGAATTATTTTCCATTTAAATCACTCACATCATCATCATGCTTAACAGTGTTATCCTACCTTATTAAACAGATTATTTGGAGAAGCGATTTCCTTAACTTGAGAACCTCCAGTTTTTTCTAAAATTTTCTTTAATTGTTTAACTTCTTCAATCAATTTTGCGTTTTCATTTCGTTGTAACTTTGAAGTATAATATTTAATATTTATAAGTTGCTTAATTCTTATTTAATTTTAGTTTTTTGTAAATAAAACTTTTTACAGAACGACCATAAAGAGAAAGAGATTCAAATGTCGGAGAGCAGCGATAAAGCAATTGAAATCGATCAGAATACTCTCAAAAATAGAGCAAATTTCGAAAATCTATCTGCGGTGAACGACGAAAGAAGCCAATGTAAGGCAATTGATATTTTATTACGAACAGCCAACCGTTTTCGTTAAGATTTTAAACCATTTAGCATTTATTTTTTCTTAATTTACCACTCTTGATTTATTTTTCCTTATTTAAGATTAGCTGGCAGGATCTAAACGACTTAATGTTAATGGTTTAATATTCTTTGATAAATAACAATCTGTTAAAGAGCTGTCAATAAATTACTTAATGCAAAGGTAGGTCTTTTGTTTGACTATACCCCCCTCCCTCTCCATTGTAACGCATCTTTAATGAAAGTTCAAATCCACCATTGACAATTTTGTAATGTTGCTCACTAACTTTTCTGTCTGCATGTCAAGATCTTAGAATTTTAAAGTTTTTAATTATATATATATATATATATATATATATAATTAATAATATAATATATATATATATATATATATATATATATATTAATATATATATATATATATAATATAAATATACTATAATATATATATATAGATATATAATAAATATAATATAGATATATTTAAAATGAATGAATCACAGGAGATTTTACTCCCTATCCAGCGGGATTCGAACATTGACTAATAATAATGACGATGCTCTAACCACTGAGCCATCCACTCCCCAAAAAACGTTTCAAGCGCGTAGTTTTAAAGCACCGGTTTCTCATCCCAAAAGCTGATACTCAAAGCCTCCAGATGTCGTATCGCCGAACGCCTTCTAATTAAAGGACTACATTCTGAGTGCGCCAATAGGCGTCTTACATAGGGTATTTGTACTTTTACATATGGTAAGTAGACTATGTCTGAACTAAGAAGTATAGATTCTAAATTCAAAGTGTCAGATTGGATCATCTTAGAGCATGCTAGTAGAAAATTAATAAAAGAGAATGAACTTATTAAAGTTGTGTGGTGCATAAAATGAGAGATATAAAAAATATGTTGAGATGTTTGTCATTGGAAAGGAAGAATATAAGGTCGTTGTTTTAAAGCGGAGAATATGGGAGTGTCGTTGGGAAACCACCGCTGGCGAGACGAAGAGAAATGTGGATGACGGTGAAACGAAGTCTGAAAGTAGAGAAATGTGAGCCCATTGCAGAGCGAGAATAAAGGTGCGCATGATAGACGAGAATGCGGTTTGTATAGGGCATGTATTGTGGGCCCACCTGGCCAAGATGAACCTTACATGACGATTTACCATAGTGCAGGTCCGTCGCGGTCCCATTAAGCTCTAGGGTTTCGTCGTGACTGAGTTTTCACTAATTAATGTACAGAGGCCAGGCTGGCTTCTTTCACATCTTGTCATAATTCTCTACTGCTTTTCTCATGCTTTTAGCGCACCTTACCCCCATCTTTGGCAAAAAGAAAAAAATAAAGAAAGAAATATATATTATATATAATCTATATATATCAGTCTATCTAACTCTATACTATATATATAACACAATATATATATAATATATATATAATAATATTATATATAATATAATTATATATATATATTTTAGAATAGGAAGCTCTTCTGAAGGCAAGCGCGAAAGCTTAAGAATGATGAATAAGGGAATCTTGCATTAATATATCGTAATAGGGATCAAAGGGCTTTTGTAACTTGCATGAAATGTAATTTGTGAGGGAGTGTGGCGTCATGTTGGGAAAAAACACTTCGAAAATCTGGCACAATATTAACAGTAATGAAAGGTGATAGTAGTGTGTGGGTTTGATGTGCAAGAATGAATAAATATTTTGGATAATTATTACTAAGAGAGCGTATATTTCAATCAAAGTTTAAGAATTTAAAATTTCAGTTATAGATAAATTACGTGTAAATGATCAAGAACGCAGTAATGGATTATTGATTCTGAAAGTGTTAATAAACGGTTTAGGAGAGTATAGTTCCAAGATTGGAGAGAACTAATAGTACCCTTATATAAGGTATATTTATAAATAAGAAAATAGGTGAACTGTTCAGAGATGTTGGTCAGACTAAGTTTAATAGTATTATTATAGCTATAATATTCTTTTTTAACGTTTATATTTGTTCGAAAGAGTATAAGTCGTCTGTAATGACTGAAGATACGGTAATGGTGAATACAAGAGAGTTTTTTATTTATTTTATATATTATGCGTTTTAGATTCATAAGTAGATGTTTGATCAATCCGATCTTCATGAAATTGAAGAAATGAGGAGAAATGATAATAAATTTATTCTATGTTAATTTTAATGATTTGCAACAGGCCTTATATAGATAAAATATAAGGAAGCTATAATTATATATAATGCATTTAATAATATGGTTGGTTAAGGTCTTAACTGAATTATGAATCATAAATAAAGAATGTATATAAGACGAAATAAGAATGAATCGGTGTAGAAATAAATGGTGTTCATATAAGTGATTGCGTAATTTAGAGTAATTTAAATAGCGGTGAGGAGACATGAGTTAGTAAATCTCCTTATGGTTATTCAATTGTAATATATGATGGTCTGAAGTTATTAAAGATATTCGATAAGCGTGGGATGTCAAAGAAATGGGTTAGTATAATGATTAGATAGTGCAGGTGCACCTACCTATTATATCGGAATGATTTAAGGTTTCTGTGTGACGAATCTTGAAGAAGTTTATAGAGTAGACAGATTAAGAGATTTACTAATTAAAATAAATTTTATCTGATAAAGTAAAACGATATATTAAAGGTAAGTTTTAATGGTTAAATTTAAATATGCGAATTAATTATTAATAATAATATTAATTATATATAATTAATATAATATTATATATATATATATATTATAATATATATTATATATATATATATATAATATAAT
>JABUQX010128790.1:17500-20000 GCA_015478945.1 Trachelipus rathkii | reverse complement strand
ATGGTACAACATTAAATCTAGCATATAAAAAAAGAGCAAAATAAATTCTTTCGCGTTTTTAGACATCCAAGGTAAATTCGCCAACTTACTAGGGTTTTTTTCTCTTTTCTATAGTACTTAGTAGGAAACCCATTATCCTCCTCCGTGTTTAGCCCAAATTTTTTTTAGCTTCCTTTCCTAAGAACTAAATTTTTACCATTATAGGCAGGGTCTCTCGTTTAGCGATTGATTAAACAGACCAAAAGTCTGATCCTTATAGGATCTTATACACATCTCAATCAATAAAGATCTTTAAAATAATTATTCAGGCTCCCGGTTTATTTGACCGTAGGATACTAGAGAAATTTTGTTTGCATATGAAAAATGCCAAATGAGAATGTAACGCTTGTGGTACGTTTTACATTTTAACCGTTTGCTTTTAGTTCAAATTTGATTATTTTTAGTTTTTTAATGTTTTCGTTACCAGTCTGTTGCACTTATTAGATGTTGATATTAGCCACCAAACCATCAATCATGGATTTTAAAAACGTTCTATTTACTTCTGAATAAATAAAAAAGGCCCACCAACATTTTTGTCTTATAATAGATTGTTTTTTTTTAATTCTCTACTGAACTGCCTCATTTGAGAAACGAAATATTATTTATTGTTGTTAACATAGTATAATAATAGTATATATATATATACTATATATATAATTATATATATATATATATATATATATATAGTATATATATATATATATATATATATATATATACTATATATGATATAATCTTAATAGGACAAAGTCTACCTATTGATCTTATGATCTCCTGTTATCGTCATTTTTAACTTATGTATTAAATTAAAACTACATTAATAGTAGATAATTGGTAAGATCAAATATTCAATTTGAATTTCATAATTTCAAAAAAAAAAATTACAATATTCATGTTTTTACTTTATGATGCGGAGGAATTTTTAGACATTTTACCCAATCAGGGATGCCATCGCTTGAGTTTTTTCTCAAGTTCTTGAGTTTTTGGCGTTCATCTTGAGTACTTGAGTGTTTGTCCTAAAAATTGCTAAAATCTTGAGTTTTTCAACTTTCTTAAAAAATAAGTGCTTTATACGGCACAATAGGGGGCTCGAGCCGACCGGGGAGCAGAGGGGGGGACGATTTCCAGACCCCGTAGGGCAGGGGCGGAGGGAACCCACGCGACAGCCAAATACCAAAGAGCGGGGGTTCCGGACCCTCCCCGGAGGGGGGGAAATAATCCTACCCCCGTAGTTCCCCGGAAGCCGAGAGACCCGACTCCTGTGCCATCTTTGCAGGTGTTACCCTGGTAATTCCTTTTAGTAAAAAAATAAAATAAAAAAAAATAAAACTGACGGAGTCGGTAAAACGTAACAGGTCCTTATATATATATTTGAATCATCAAATCCCTATAATAGAAAGTCTATTATGGTCCATAAAGATACCCTGTACTATTTTTTTTGGGCTAACGAGTACCGTTCAAAAGGTCCATAACTAGACTTTCTCCATATATATATATATGATATACAATATATATATATATATATATATAATATATATATATATATATATATTATCATACTATATTATATATATATATTATACTATATATTATATATATGATATATATACCTATAATATATAACGTATATATAGTATATATATATACTTATATATATAACTCAAATGGAATCCCCTTAGATATTGCGCCATTTTTTGATATGGGTAATGGAACTTTTCAAACTTTGACAAGTCACTAAATTACCACCAGTTCTGTGTTGACCTGAAGGTGTGCGCGCGAAGTGCCTAATATAAAAAGGGTGTGGTTGCCAACTACCAAGATCAACTAGTTACTAAGGACTCATAATGAGACGGAAGTGCTTATATATAAAACCTAGTATATATATATATATTATATATAATACTATATATATATATATAGTATAGCTATATGATATATATATATATAATATATATATATATATATATATATAATCATTATATATATATATATATATTATATATATACATTATATATATAGTATTATATAATTATATTAATATAATATACTTATCCATATACCAGTCTGTCCATCCCGTATAATGCCGTTACAGCGAAGTTTACAGTCCTTTTAGTAACGGAGTCAAAATACTCGGTTTTTACTGATGGCGCGACATAGTAAGGAAGTTACTTTCTGTGTCGTTACTTCTTTTACTCCGGTGATGTTCCTTCTAAGTCAGAACTGGTTGTGAGCAGGATTCGAACATCAGTATGGGCCGATAACTTTTACAAGGTCGATGTAGACTGTTGCAGAGAGATGTCTGGGACCAACCTGTACACCGGGCGAGGAGGATGACAATTAGGCAGATTTTCTTCGATGGATGACACAACTCCAGAGTCCATCATGTTGCTACAAGTCTCGACCAAGTCAAGGCACGTCATTTTTAACGACTTGGACTTGAAAGATATCTGGGACAAGGAT
>JABUQX010128790.1:10000-12500 GCA_015478945.1 Trachelipus rathkii | reverse complement strand
AAGCTATCAAGGTGATGGAAGAAAGATACCAAGGAAGATGGGATACACACATGATGGCAGACTATTGTTGGAGCCTTCAACGTGATTGTCCACATTCTGCACACAGAAGACAATCATATAGAAAGCGATTTGTAATGCATTAATTGTGATTTCATTGTACTGAATTGAATGTTTTGACCTATTTATATATATATATATATATATATATATATATCAGGCCCGGACTGGCTCCTTTGGGGGCCCTCGGCTAAAGATTGAAAAGGGGCCCTTTACCCGGGAATTTAGAGGGAATAGATTATTGGAATATATATTGTTTGAAAACTTAGGCTGCCATGCTTAAAAAGCCTTGTTTAACTGTTATTACCTAGTTTTTATTCATAATATGTTGCTAAATAATGTAATTTGCATTTAAATATAATATTTTATATAATTTTATATGACCGTACCTAAGTTGTGTTCCCTTGCTTAGAAAAAATTAAAGATACTAATTAATTTACGGAGTGGATATATTCAAGTTTAAAAAAATGGAGATTGAGTAATATTTTTAGTTTTAGGAAACCAAATCACACTGTTGAAGCTATAATAGTCTAAATCCTACTGTAATACCTCAGTAAATATTAAAAAGGGACACAAGTCACATCGGTAATGAAAAACCAAGCATATTGAAAAGAAAAACAATGTTCTCTTTAATTATGATTTAATTGTTACAATTAGTAGAATATATTTTATAAAAAAAAAAGAAAAATGGCTCTACAATACCTTGGTATAGAGTACAGACACAGCAAACTAAGAAAGGTTATGTGATAGTGAAAGATTGTTTACTAACCTAACAGCTTTTTGGCCAGTTCTTCACTGGTCCTGGCTACTTCATCTATAATAACATCTTTATCCAAGTTATAAAACAAGTCTCTTTCTACATTCATGAAAAGAAGATTAGATATAAGGTCAGGGCTTAAAGTAAATCTAAGTCGATTCTTAACTATTTTAAATTTAGAAAATACCCTTTCACAGGTGACTTGTGTACAAGGTATGGTTAATACAAACTTGTAAGCTACATATAGGTTGGTAAACAATCCAGATTGTGAGAGTTCAAAAAAACAAAAATTGTTTATTGCTTGAGCAGTACCATAATGATTTTCTTCTTCTTAAAATTCAGATTCTAAATCGCCAAATTCACAGATTTTTTCAGCTCTATTTAGATTGTCTTGTTTTCTTTTAATGTAAGTTTTTTTCAGCCATTGTAAAACTTTCATACTAATCTGCAAACTGTTTCAGCTCTATCAATAACTGACTTCTTTCAACTTTACAAAGTTTAGAAATATTACAAAGAACTTCCGTAGAAAAACTATCAAGCATTACGATTTCATTAAATTTCTTTGGGTCTAACCAGGAACAATCTTCTAAAATTTCTTTGTTTGGGCTAAATCTTTCTTCGATACTTGTCCTGGCACGATCTAAAACACTGACAAAGATCAATTTATAGTTTTGAGCAGTTGAGATTCCAATAGCTTCATCTATTGATTTTTCACCAGGCATTACCTTTTTCTTTGAAGTTTTTTTTTCCTTGAAATCTAATTCTACTTCTACATCAATACTGTTATCTTCTAATTTGCTATTAATTGTACTTGCATAATATTTTGTTTTTGAATACAGAGCCTGAAAGTGTTTATCACTCCTTTTATCTCCTACTTGTTGAAGCAGCTTCTCTACCAAGTTTCAGGCTGTAGAATAGTCAATGGTTTTACTTTGTAAATATTTTGAAATGGGAGATATAGCAAGAAATAATCTAATAAAACAATAGACATAAATAGGTTTTCAAATTTGGACCATTGACTGATTAAATTTCTTGCCATGAATTTAGATTTGCATTTGATATTTCTTTTAAAACGGTAATAAAATTGAATAGTTTCTCTGCGTTTACGCTTTCTCAATTCTTAAAAATCCCTCATCGATAATTGAAAAAAGAGCTTTATGTTTGCTCCACCAACTTGTGGCTCCTATTTTTTTGCAACTTGTGCATTTTTTCATGTGCAATATGTTTTCTTTTTGTTTCCCTCTCCCATACGGCCATTCTTTTATAAGACGAGCTTAGAAAACCACCAATCCAACTAAGTTTTCTGCTTGGAGCAGCGTTACTGTTGAATCAGCATGTGTCCCATACAGTGAGTGTAAATAAGATCTTCATTTTCCTTTTTGAACTGAGCTTGTAGACCGTTAAAACAACCTTTCATATTGTTAGCTCCGTCAAATGAACAAGCAATAATATTTGATGGTGCAACGCCACACTTGGCTAATTCTGATTTTATAAGCTCGTACAAAGCCAATCCAGATGAATCATCGACTACTGTTATTTTTAAAAGTCTTTCATATATCTTTCCTTGAAAGACATAGCGGACGCAAATCGCCAACTGGTGCATAACAGCTACATCTTGAGTACTATCTACCATCACGCTGAATATTATGCTATCATGAAGGTCTTTCAAAATGATATCACGAAACA
>JABUQX010128790.1:0-2500 GCA_015478945.1 Trachelipus rathkii | reverse complement strand
TGAAAGTGATTGTTTTAATATTAATAGCGGAGTGAGGCAGGGATGTGCTATGTCTTTCTTTGGTTATTCAATTTGTATTATGGATGGTTATGAAAGAATTAGAGGGGGATGGTAGGGGATGGTTCTAGAATCAGGGTTGTGGAGTCGGTTCAAAATTTTTCCGACTCCGACTCCGACTCCACCCCTCTTTCAAAATTACCGACTCCGACTTCCAACACCTACTCCGACTTCCACTCGCTACAAAATTACCGGACTTCCGACTCCGCGACTCGATCTTCACAATTTTGGTTAGAATGATGGAGAATGAATGAGAGTGGAGGATTCACTAACTATTAGTATGCGGATGATTTGGTTTTGTTGTAGCGAATCTAAGAGAGTTTTGAGAGGATGGTGAGAGATTTGGCAGGGTGTGTAAAAGGGAGATTGAAGGTAACGCGTAGATAAGGTAAGGTATGGTTCGTGAGTGAGGGACAGTCCTTCAGTGTGAGGGTAATGTTAGATGGTAAGCACTGGGAACAATTTGTCTCTTGTTTAAATATATATTACATATGGACGAATGAAAGGGAAACAGATTGCAGAGTGTAGTGAAAGTTTGAATGGCAGGAAGGTGGCTGTGCAATTAAATCGTTGTTGGATGCAAAGGGACTAAAGGTCTGTGAGTTGCGCAGGGCCTTACATGAAGGTATGTTTTTAATAATAATGATAATGTTGAAAATTAATTATACACAAAACCAATTAAATTGCCTAAGATACCTTAATTACTGTCATATTGAAAAGCTAAAAGTAACGGAGGTAACGGCGCTTCGTTACTTTTCCTTTCAAAGAAACGGAATAACGATAACGCAACTACTTTTTCCGATTAATGGAGTAACGATAATGGAACTACTTTTTTGAGTAACAATGCCCACCTCTGTATATATATATATATATATTATATAATAATATATAATATTTATATATAATATATATATATATATATATATATATATATATATATATATATATTATATATAATATATATATATATATATATATAATAAAACACAATATTATATATATATATATATATAATATATATATATATATATATATGGGGTGCAAAGGCCAACTCCGCGTCCCCGTCGTGCACCCCGGGCAACGAGGACACCAGAGGTGTCCTCGGCTAAAGGAGATAGGGCTAGGGAAGGATAGGCCTAGCAAGCCACTTCCCGAAATAAACTTGCTTGCAGAACTCAAGCGCGAGCCTCGGAAGCCGGACAGAACTTTAGACGACGACTTCGGCGAGATTTACGGAATAGGAATCAGGAAAACACTTTTAAGAATTATAGGTGTGCCACGATAAATGTGGGTACCTATGGAGATAAGGAGTGAGGAGATAATAGATATCATGAAGGAGAGGAAGATAGATATGTTGGGGATGGCGGAGATGAGAGTGAGGGGGTGTGAGGAGGGTAAAGAAATGGGAGAAGGATTTGTTCTGATGTATAGTGGGTGAGAGAAGGAATAAGAAAGCATGGTGTCGGAATTATAGTGGGACCAAGACTGTCACCATGTATACAGAAAGTAAAAATTATAAATGAGAGGTTGATGATGTGCGTATTGTGAAGATAGGCCGTATAAAATATAGAATATACCAGATATATGCACCACAACAGGGGCATTCAGAGGAGGAAAAAACTAGATTTATGGAATTGATGGAGGAAGAGGTGGGGGTGGAGAAGGAGGGGGAGAGGTGCTTGTTGATGGGAGATTTCAACGCTAGAGTAGGAAAGAGAAGAGAGATGGAAGAGTATTGGGACCATTTGGAGAGGATACAAAAAACATGGAGGGAGAGGCGTTGATTGATTTTTGTGTGAGAAACGACCTAAAAATAATGAACACGTTTTTCAAGCACAGAGAGTCTCACATCTTTACGAGGTATAGATGGAATCAGGTAACGCAACAATTCGATCAAAAATCGGTGATAGACTACATGATAGTCTCCGATAAAAGGATGGTTAAGAATGTAAAGGTGATCCCGGGAGTGTCCTTGGATGCGGATCATAGACTGGTGGTGGCGGACATGAAGATAAGAGGGAGGGAGGAGTAAATGAGCAGAAGAGGGCAGTGATCAGAGTGGAGAAGTTAGAAGAACAAGAAACGAGACGAAATTGAAGAACGGGAAAATTGCAGGAAACCCTAGAATGGAAGAGAAAACGGGAAGATTTGCAGGAATGTCATTAAGAATAGTGGACAGAAAAAACTCTTAGGTAAAAGATGGGTAGAGGTACTAGGAAGAGACATACACCATGGTGGAACGAAGAAGTTGAAAAAAGCATTAAAGTAAAAACAGGGCAAAATGAGGAAGTGGCTTGAAAAAGAAGACAAGCGGCAGCAAGGCGAGGAATATTTGTAAGGCAGGAATTGAGGCAGAGAGAAGTAAAGAGGAGGCAAAAAAGATGGAGGCGGAGAGAATGGCAGGAGAAATAACGAGAGATGTGGGCGAAGGAAAGAAAAAGAT
>JABUQX010128788.1:0-50373 GCA_015478945.1 Trachelipus rathkii | reverse complement strand
CATTTGCTGATTTTACCTTGACTGAATGCTCGAATTCATTATAAGTTTTAAAATAACTTTTCTCATTTGTTATGTGTTTTGTAGCACCATTATCAAAATACCAATTTTCTCTATCATTTTCTTCAGAAATAAAAACTCGTTCATCTATTGCTAACATAAAAGCATTAACTTCTGTTTTAACTTTTGAATTTTCTTTATTTTCAAAATTTGCATTTCTTTGTGGCTTTATTTTTCTTTCTGGTCTACCATCTGCAATCCATTTTCTGCAATTTTTGATCCAGTGACCTTTTAAATGGCAGTAACTGCAAGGAAATTTCTTCATTTTATCTTTGGTACTATTTTCTCAGTAGTTTCCTTTTATTGTTAATGCTTGTAGATTTTCTGACTTAACCTTTGAGGCTATCTTATTTCCTTCTGTGCAAAGCCCAGTTACCAGATTATCTATACTTCTTTCTTTTCTATTACTGTGAATCCTGAGCCATGTAGTTTGGAAATTTCAATAATAATTTGGCAAAATTTCAAAAATCTTACATATGAGAAATATCTCTGGCAATGTACATGGACGTCCGCACATAGGGGCAAGGAGGGGCACTTGCCCCCCTGGAATTTGGGATCTAATTTTTTTAAATAATATATATATATATATATATATATATATATATATATATATATATATATATATATATATATATATATATATATATATATATATATATATATATATATATATATATATAAATATATATATATATATATATATATATATATATATATACAGGGTGTATCGTTAATATTGCGAAAAAATTCAATATGATATTCCTTGCATAAATATAAGATAAATATGTGTCAATAAACATTTCACCGAAAACGCCTTGTTTCTAAGATACAAGGTGATGAAACTTATGTGGGACATATATCTGATATATTCCATTGCCCGTCCTGTGCCACATCTCAACCCCTTAATAATAAGCACAAATATACCTTAGGAAAGGTTACCCACCTGTTATTTACTTCACCTGTATCTCGCTTCATTTAAACATATACTAGTCCGTGTCAGTACAAATAAATTTTTCAAAATGACGCACAAATAGTGAAATGTGCGATATGCAATTTGTTTACGGTCGTACGAACGGTAATTCATTAGCAGCCATGCGTCTCTATGAAGAAATGTACCATAATCGTGTCATCCCGCATCATACTATTATGTTTGCACGTCTCCATCAACGTCTTAGAGAAACAGGAAGTTTTAAAAACTTACTAATGGAAACGGGCGACCTCGCACAGTATCAACTCCAGATGTCGAAGAACAGGTTTTCCAAGAACTTGAGGACAGTCCTACAACAAGTACCAGAAAGATTGCTACAACACTACATGTAAGTCATTCGACAGTTTTCAGGGTATTGAAAAATCAACTTCTGTACCCTTATCACATCCAACGAGTGCAGGCACTTGTACCAACAGATTTTCCTGCAAGAGTAGCTTTGTGTCGATGGATGCAACAGAAAATTGCAGACAATCCTCACCATTTAGCAGAAATATTGTTCACCGATGAGGCAAATTTTTCCAGAGACGCCATATCGAACTTCCACAACAATCACATATGGGCTGATGAGAACTCACATGCAATAGTTGAAAGCCGCCATCAACACCAGTTTTCATTGAATGTATGGGTCGGAATTGTTGGCGACCATTTGATAAGTCCATTCTTACCAGTGAGGCTTACTGGAGACGTTTATCGCCAATTCCTTGAACATGCCTACACTACTGGAAGACGTCCCATTACAATTAAGATCGAAAATGCATTTCATGCACGACCAGTGTTTCTTTCAGACAATTTTCTGGGGCTTACAGAGCTCTGCGGCACATAAGTATAACATAATTTACATAAAAATAAAGGATAATGATATTCTTGTCACTTGTCAGCTAATCTTATTAGATACTTTCTTACTGAAATAGTAAATATCCGAAATATAACCAAATCTTTACTTGCAAAAATATAGCAATCTATTTGTGAAATTTATTGGGAAATTAGAAATAAAATAACATAAGAGTACGAAAACATTATTATGAGAGAATATTATAATTAAAATATATATGGGTAATATGACCTTTTCAAATAAGGAAATAGATCTTTGGTAAAAACAAAGTATATATATATATATATATATATATATATATATATATATATATATATATATATATATATATATATATATATATATATATATATATATATATATATATATTTATATTGGGTTCGTCTATACCGATCTAGGTGGGGAGGAGGCCGAAACATTCTGCATTCTCAACGATCTGGATCAATTAATTACAGAACTTACAGAAATTCCGGATCGTCCTAACCCTTGAACACACTTGATCTATGTTTCACTAATTAGTCCTTCTCTCTTAAAATACACCACTTTCGCTCATATGTAAAACTGACCACAACCTTATATATCTTCTTAATTTTATTACTTTCTTCTCCAACAGCTCCATCCTGCCCGATCGTGTTTTTTCTGGCACTTTGATCGGCCGATTGGGGGCCCTGCTTCTACGCTAACTACAATTGGAATGACTGCTTTGTCTCTGGTGACGCTTCTACTTGCCGATAAGGTGGAGCTGTAATCGTTGATGGGATGAGTAAGTTTATTCATCCTTTGACTAAATCTTTCTCTCCTCATAATTCATGGTTCGATTGTGCTTGTTCTCTGGCCATTCAGGCTAGAGACAGTGCGTATCGGGAGTGGAAAATTCTCGTTCTCCTATCACTCTGCTAATTTTCATTCTGCTAGAAATCGTTGCAGGAATACTCATCGACGAGCAAAGGAGCTTTCATCACCAAAAAGAAAGTGCACTCCAACTCCTCCTTGGTTCTCCTACTGACAACCTTTCTGGCCTCTTGCCAAAACATCTCTAACAACTTCTGTAAATCTGTCTTTCCTCCTCTTATTGCTCTGATGGTTCTGTTGCTAATCTCCAACTGAAAGGCCAATCTTTCGCCTCCTATTTTCCTCTAACTCAACCCTGACGATTCTGGCATTCCCCATCCTCCTCCTTCTCCCCTCAGGTGTCCTATGCCTTTGCCTGTGATTACATCTGATCGGGTGCATGGGCTCCTGAAATCTACGAGACCGTTAGGAAGGCGGGTGGCCCTGATGGCATTCCTCCCCTGAGTTTTGAGGGAGTGTGCTTCCGTGCTGACCCTGCCCCTTGTTCAACTATATTCTTCATGTCTCAATACTAACACTTTCCCCTCAGTGTTGGAAGCACGCACACGTCCAACCGATTCCGACGGTAGCCGCTCTGATCCTTCTAACTATCGCCCTATAGCTCTTCCCCTGTGTTCTATCTAAGATCTTTAACACTTCTCAACTCTTATTTCTTAGATCATCTGAATCTCTATCTACCCTCTTTCCTGATCCCCAGTGGTGGCTTCTCGGTGTCTGAGGTCTACTGCGATATACTCCTTCTCATCCAATGATTTATGGTTTTCCGCCCTAGGAACTACGGGGAGACTTATGTGGTGGCGCTTGACACATCCAAAGCATTTGACTGGTATGGTACGCGTCACTGGTTTCCAAGCTCCTCCTTCCTCCTTCTCTTGCTTACTTATGTCTAGTTTTCCTTCAAATCGCTCAATGTCGGCTTCCTTTTCTGTTAATTGTAGGTTTTTTAAGGTTCTGATTTGTCTCTCGCTCTCATCTTACTTATCATTAACGATTCTCACCTGCACATCTAACTCTTATCCACTCGTATGGCGATGACTCGACCTCTTCATTCTTCAACCTACTTCAGTTCTGCTCTCTTTACTTCTCGAATTGCTTCTCGTCTTAATCTTTCCGATTCTATTCTCGCTGATCTGATAGAATTTGGTGGGTCGTCTCAACCTTGTGAAATTCTAATTCTTTTAAAACTCAACTTCTACACATTTCCTCACTCAAAACCGCTTCCAACTTTGCCATATATTTTGACGGTACGTTCCATCTGTCTCTCCTGTTGACAATATAACATCCTCTTGGCCTTAACATAAACAAAATGTCTTGGAAACCTCACATCACAACGGTTGCTAGGGCGGCCTCAAAGAAACTGGGATTCTGTTTAGACTGCGAGACTGTTTGCTTCAGCCATACAAGGGCCCCAATCTGACCTTGTATGGAAAAATGCCTCATATCTGGGGGCTCTCGCTTCACCCGGTTTTTGGACAGGGTCGAGTCAAAGGTCAAAGACTTATAAACTGCTCCGTACTTTCCACTTCACTTGACCCTCTATCTTTGCGGCGCGATGTTGGTGCTTTATCTCTTTTCTATAGGTACCGCAGCGGCAGGTGCTCGAGGGAACTTGTCACTCGCGTACCTCTACCTTTACGACGTCCTCGTAGCACAAGGGGTGCTGTGTCTGCGCATGAGTTTTGTGTGGATATTGGCAACTCCAGGCCTGCTGCAGTTTCCTTCTTTTCCAGCCACTTGTTCTAGGAATTCCTCTTCCATCTTCTTGTGTTTCCTGCTGAATTTAATCTCAATCACTTCAAAGCTCAAGGTGTCTGTGCTCATCTGCACAATTTGCGTTAGCTGTGTACTTCTGAGGCGTCCAACACCCCCTCCTTGAATAGGGCTTCGCCCGTGAATGGTGGTGAACTGTTAAATATATATATATATATATATATATATATATAATTATATATATATATATATATATATATATATATATATATATATATATATATATATATATATATATATATAATATAACACTTTCGCAGGCCGTATCCCCGACGTTAGTACTTAGTAAGTTAGGGGTATTAAGGAAGTAAGTTTAAAGGAATCGTATACGACGAGTTCTCTCCGTCGCATACAAGTCTACTGTTTTTTTTTAGAAAATCCTCAGTTGGATTTTCAGACCCCTCGATGCTTATCATCATACAATGCATTAAGGTTTCTGGCAGCATTCTATTTCTTGTCTACTTAGTATTCGGTTCATAGTACTGAACGATCTTTTAAGCGAGGTTATCGTTACAGGAATGACAAGAAAGATTTCACAGAGCTTTTGTAACTCGCAATATCCACGTCCGCTTCCAATATTTTCGACAATGGGCTTTCATCTGCTTTAAATATTTTGCTTTCGAGCATGGAATTGATATAAAAATGAAGGATTTCAGGTCAGCTAGTACACCTTCTGCATTAAACATCGGAAATCTGTCACAAAATTTTCTAACTTCAATATCCGGTAAATTTGTTAATGACTGAAACGTCTCAAAGCGACTAGCAAATATCATTATATCAATTAATTTGTCGTTGAACCTTTCTTCAATTTCTTCGATTACACTATCGCAGCATATTTTCATCCCTTTAAATGCATTTTTCTTATCTTCATCAGCAATCAGCCGCACTTCAGATGCAAAATCCTCCATTATTTCACACCGAACGTTTTTTTGTAAGTCACCATTGACGTCTCCACACTGATTTGCAATATTTTGCAGGTGCAATTTTGTTCCAGTATTAAGGGGATGACTTATATATATATATATAGTGGCAGCAGAGATATATATATATATAGCAGCATAGTTACCTCCCATAGGGCTGAGGTGGTACAGCAGAGAGAGCAGTATATATATATATATACATATATATATATATATATATATATATATATATATATATATATATATATATATATATATATATATATATATATATATATATATACATACATATATATATATATATATAGAGTATATAGACTAGTGAGGTGTTTCAAAACACTATTAAAGTTATATTAACCCATGTCACCTTAAACTTACACAGGACCTTTTCCGAAAGAAATTTCTCTAGCAATACCCATTTTCTCAGAAGTCAGAATTAACAACTTTGCTATTTTATTGCCATATCTATCATGTTTCCATGCATTCTGGCTGATTTTATTATTTATCGCTAGATAATATGATTTTAAACATGCTTTTATGTTTATTTGCTTTATTTTTGTAATTTATTATAAAATTTATTCATACTGATTTTCTCCGGGGTACCTTTGGTTGTCTCAAAGTAGCCCCCGGAGCGCCTGAGAACACTGTGCACGACGGTGCCCAGCTCATTTCAGCTTTAGTTGCTCGTAAATATTTGAACACTGTATATCCACGCCGTTGGATAGGTCGGAGAGGTACAGAACTCTTGTCCCCGGTCTCCAGACCTAAATGCATTTGATTTCTTCTTGTGGGGTCACCCGAAACATTTGGTTTATATACAGCAACAGTTGAAAGTCCTGAAGAATTAAGGGCTCGCATAATCGCATCTCGGACACAATTCGGCACACACACGGTATATTTGAACGTGTCCGCCAATCAATGCGTCGCAGAATAGAGGCCTGTATTGCCGCTGGGGTGCTCATTTTCAACATTTGTTATAACCTTAGTGCACCTTGTTTCGTACTATTTCTGTTGTATATTTTCTTCTGTGCAGTAATGTATGTATTCTTATAATTAAATAAATTGAATGAATTTATTAATTACCTTTCCAAATTTAGTTTACTGTATATTGTAACATGTTTAAATAGGTTTCATCACCTTGTATCTTGGAAACAAGAAGTTTTCGGTGAAATGTTTATTGACACATCTTATATTTATGCAAGGAATATCATTCTGAATTTTTCGCAATATTAATGATACACCTATATATATATATATATATATATATATATATATATATATATATATATATATATATATATATATATATATATATATAAAGATGAGTATATATATATATATATATATATATATATATATATATATATATATATATATATATATATATATATATATATATATATATATATATATATATATATATATATATATATATATATATATAAGCTTTGCCCCACCCTGAAAAATTTTCTGCGGACGCCCATGGCAATGTACCTTCATTCTTTTCATGAATTTTGACAATTTCTTCCTGAAGATTACCCCGGAGCTGTCTTATTGAAGATAAATTTCCAGCCATGTCTAATATCTCATTCCATTTGTAAGAAAAAAACTGTGAACAAACATCGTAAACTTTGTTTTCTTCAACTCCTGCAAAAAGATTGTGAAGTTCCTTCCCTTCAAAAGATTCCTTATTTGACTTCTAATGCTTTGGCTTAAGGTTGAAACCAACAAAAACATTACATATTGAGTTTTGTTGAATTTGTCTAATTTCTTTTTGTATGCATTTTTCTCTTCAACTGTTGCTGCAGAACTGGTTATTGTGGCTTTTCTAATTTACCATTGATTGCTTCTATTGCATCTGATATACCACTTAGCCTTATTTGCATAAGATACTTCCAATCTTCCCAGTTTGTCTTACCTTGTAGTGAATCAATTTTCTGCATTGACAAATCCATATTTAACTATATAATAGGCTTTCTTTCTAATTCTATTTTAGAGTTTTTCTAGGCCTATTTCTTAATTCTACTATAGGGTTTATCTAGGCCTATTTCCTAATTCCATTATAGGGTTTATCTAAGCCTATTTCCTAATTCTATTATAGGGCTGATCTAAGCCTACTTTCCATTTTCTGTTTCACATTCAAATTAGGCTTGTTACAAACTACTCTCAGCTATCATGTTCAAGTAGATCGTTTCTACTGGTAACAACCTACATAAGAATAATGAAACACATTGAATAATTGGATATTTTACTAGAAACTTAACCCTATAAAATACATGAGCGTGTGTTTATAAAGAATCACACGAGAACAATCTCATAATAATAAACAAGACTATGATACATTTTATAAATCGGCCATGTTGCCAGAATTCTTTCTACTGGCATAGTAGCCAAAATAAAATATTCAAAATACAAAATATAATTTTCCATACAACAAACAATATTCTTCAACACTCTCCCTTATTGTTTATTCTGCAACGTTGGTTAGTCCATTCCAATTTTTCCGTTCAGGCTCATTAATCTTGGTTGATGTAGAGGCTTTGTGAGTCCATCTGCAAAATGATTCCCACTGTTAACCTTGAGTACTTCTATTTCATCATCTTGAACTTTTTCTCTAATGAAGAAATGGCGTACTTTAATATGCTTAGTCCTTTTGTGAAATTCTGGATTCTTACTGAGTTTAATCGCTGCTTCATTGTCAATCCAAAGAGTAGGTTTCTTGAAGACTTCTGTAATTTCTTCCAATAGTTGATGAAGCCACATAATTTCCTTTGTTGCTTCACTTGCTGCCATAATTTCAGCTTCTGTTGTTGAAATACAACTGAACTCTGCTTCTGACTACTCCATGAAATTGCTTCTCCAGCATATAAACAAACAATTCCAGTTGTTGAATGACCTGTTCTTAAGTCCCCAACATGATCTGCATCACTGTACCCTTCCAGATGATCTTGTTCAGAATCACATTTATAAATAATACCTTTCTCTTGTGTACCCTTCAAATATCTGAACACTTTTAACTTTTGTAACATCTTCTATTGATGGATTTTCTACACTTCTGGCAAGATAATTAACAGCAAATGCAATATCTGGTCTTGTTGCTGTTGCTAGATATTGTGGCGTCTGGTGGAAGGGGGCTGCGACCACCACCGATGAGTCCAAAGCAGCCCTCCGGGACGAAACGCCAATTCATCGCGACAATGCTCACTCTCTTCAACATCATCTAGTCTTCAGCTAATGAAGGTGGTTCTTCAACAGCGACCATAACCCCTTTATCATATTGGTGACCACCGGAGTGACTAGTGCAACTGGAGTGACACAACGAACACCAGCCAGCATCCCATCTTCTCTCAAAGTTGTTCGCCGTGGTAAGACATTTCGTTGTAGAGTTTGTTTTACCACAATCGTTCAACGCGGCATTACATCAATTCAAGTTTCTTCTGCTGGGCGCTGCTCTGTTCGGTCATCCTGTAACGCCTGTACTGTGCTTCTCACTGCAGGTGCAGACCAACTGCACGTAAGAGTACAGAGTGGTTGAAGCCTTCTCAGTGGCTTTAATGTGTGCACACCTAGCTCTCATCTGACAGCTGACCGAAGTCCTTCCAGGTGCGCAGAGCGAAGTGTGCTCGCGGCATTGTCACTGGGTGGAGTTCTGTGGCGTCTGGTGGAAGGGGGGCTGCGACCACCACTGAGCCCACCCCCCCGGGATGAAACGCCAATTCATCGCGACAATGCTCACTCTCTTCAACATCATCTAGTCTTCAGCTAATGAAGGTGGTTCTTCAACAGCGACCATAACCCCTTCATATTGGTGACCCTGGAGTGACCAATGTGGATCTGTAATGAGAAGCTCTTTAATAGCTTCAATGTCATGTGTAACATTATCCTTTAAAATAGGTGTTGACACTGCATTGCAATTTTCCATACCAAATTCCTTTAGTATTCTTTTAGTATAGCATGACTGACTAATTTTCTTTGAACCATCATTTCTTGATTCAATTTCAATTCCTAAAAAATATGTTGCAGGTTTATATGTTATTTTGAATTCCTTTTTTAATTCTTCTAAAAATTTCTGCAATTCTACTTGACTTGTTGATGCATTTAGTTCATCATCAACATATAATGCAAGTATGATTTTATGTCCATTCTGATTTCTTATGTAAAGACAAGGGTCAGCTGTACTTTTACCAAAATTCTGACGATGCATTTTTCCATTTATGCATCCTATACAATTTCTGTTATCAAGGTGAGTTTCAATATTTAGTTCTCTTTTGATCAGATTTCTTATGTGTCTTATATCCTGATGTCTCTTTCATGATATAACTGTA
Source organism: Trachelipus rathkii (assembly GCA_015478945.1). Lineage (NCBI taxonomy): Eukaryota > Metazoa > Arthropoda > Malacostraca > Isopoda > Trachelipodidae > Trachelipus > Trachelipus rathkii. The sequence continues at coordinate 40,629 of JABUQX010128788.1, read as the reverse complement.
ATAGATCCTTTTCTTCAAGTGCATTTATTTCTGGTATATGGGATATTTTAGCTTTCATTGCAACTTTGAATAGCCCATCCTTTGGTTTACGATAGCCATTAAAATAGGCCTTTGTCTACCATAAAACTACATACACTTGGTTCAGATATAAATCACTATTTGGATGCTTATCATGAGCTGCCAATACTGAAAATAAATTTTTCTTGATATCAGGAACATACCAAACATCATTCAAAAATAATTGAGATATTTCCATCTACAACTGATTCTACTTCAATTGTTCCATATCCTAACACATTTGCTTCCTGACCATTTGCTGATTTTACCTTGACTGAATGTCGAATTCATTATAAGTTTTAAAATAACTTTTCTCATTTGTTATGTGTTTTGTAGCACCATTATCAAAATACCAATTTTCTCTATCATTTTCTTCAGAAATAAAAACTCGTTCATCTATTGCTAACATAAAAGCATTAACTTCTGTTTTAACTTTTGAATTTTCTTTATTTTCAAAATTTGCATTTCTTTGTGGCTTTATTTTTCTTTCTGGTCTACCATCTGCAATCCATTTTCTGCAATTTTTGATCCAGTGACCTTTTAAATGGCAGTAACTGCAATGAAATTTCTTCATTTTATCTTTGGTACTATTTTCTCTGTAGTTTCCTTTTATTGTTAACGCTTCTTGATTTTCTGACTTAACCTTTGATGCTATCTTATTTGCTTCTGTGCAAAGCCCAGTTACCAGATTATCTATACTTCTTTCTTTTCTATTACTATGAATCCTGAGCCATGTAGTTTGGAAATTTGAATAATAATTTGGCAAAATTTCAAAAATCTTACATATGAGAAATATCTCTGGCAATGTACCTTCATTCTTCTCATGAATTTTGACAATTTCTTCCTGAAGATTACCCCGGAGCTGTCTTATTGAAGATAAATTTCCAGCCATGTCTAATATCTCATTCCATTTGTAATAAAAAAAACTGTAAACAAACACCGTAAACTTTGTTTTCTTCAACTCCTGCAAAAAGATTGTGAAGTTCCTTCCCTTCAAAAGATTCCTTATTTGACTTCTAATGCTTTGGCTTAAGGTTGAAACCAACAAAAACATTACATATTGAGTTTTGTTGAATTTGTCTAATTTCTTTTTGTATGCATTTTTCTCTTCAACTGTTGCTGCAGAACTGGTTATTGTGGCTTTTCTAATTTACCATTGATTGCTTCTATTGCATCTGATATACCACTTAGCCTTATTTGCATAAGATACTTCCAATCTTCCCAGTTTGCCTTACCTTGAAGTGGATCAATTTTCTGCATTGACAAATCCATATTTAACTATATAATAGGCTTTCTTTCTAATTCTATTTTAGAGTTTTTCTAGGCCTATTTCTTAATTCTACTATAGGGTTTATCTAGGCCTATTTCCTAATTCCATTATAGGGTTTATCTAAGCCTATTTCCTAATTCGTTTATAGACTGATCTAAGCCTACTTCCTAATTCTATTATAGGGCTGATCTAAGCCTACTTTCCATTTTCTGTTTCACATTCAAATTAGGCTTGTTACAAACTACTCTCAGCTATCATGTTCAAGTAGATCGTTTCTACTGGTAACAACCTACATAAGAATAATGAAACACATTGAATAATTGGATATTTTACTAGAAACTTAACCCTATAAAATACATGAGCGTGTGTTTATAAAGAATCACACGAGAACAATCTCATAATAATAAACAAGACTATGATACATTTTATAAATCGGCCATGTTGCCAGAATTCTTTCTACTGGCATAGTAGTCAAAATAAAATATTCAAAATACAAAATATAATTTTCCATACAACAAACAATATTCTTCAACACTCTCCCTTATTGTTTATTCTGCAACGTTGGTTAGTCCATTCCAATTTTTCCGTTCAGGCTCATTAATCTTGGTTGATGTAGAGGCTTTGTGAGTCCATCTGCAAAATGATTCCCACTGTTAACCTTGAGTACTTCTATTTCATCATCTTGAACTTTTTCTCTATGAAAAGAAATGGCGTTACGTAATATGCTTAGTCCTTCTGGTGAATTCTTTCTTTTGAGATTCATTACTTGCGGAGTTATTCTCATAATCTTAAGAAAGTACAGACGTGTCACAACCTGCTTTTATGCTTCATGGTCAGAAGAATTTTAAGTATTTTCCTGCCATTACTGGCATATGAAAAGGACTCACAAACGAATATCCGAGAATATGAAATGTTTTTTCAAATAGGGTAAAATAGAAGGTGGGAAGCAGCACATAATTATCTGCCTTCACTTTGTTGCTTCACTTGTACTTAATCTGGCGATTTAATCTCTACATATGCTTCTTGTTTTTGTACTCAGTGAAGGAAGAAGAAAGCTTAACAGAGGCTGAAGAACTCTCCTCCGCTTGCGTGAGCTATCTACACAAACAAATAGGAAATTTTGTCGTTGCATAACGCAGCTAATGAAAATAAAATATTGGCGAAGTAGTTGAAACAGAAATAATTCAACAAAGATTTGATTTGCTATGTTGGGATTCCTCCCCAAAGTCTTCCATGATTCTAGTAAGAGTGACCCATGAAACCTCTATGTATCCTTTTTCTCGTCCGGTGACTCGAGCTGTAACACCAAGGTGCCGTTTTATTGGAATTGGATCTTAGTGTTATCATTCAACCTCACACAGACCTATAGTCAAATACCAAATAGATTACCTAGATTTAAGTGGAACCTACTAACATCTCTTGCTTGTGATCCGTACTCCGTCTTCAAAATGAGTCTGAAGCCACGCTTAATCGTGAACTTTATGTTCTATACAAGACATCGGCTGCTCTCGTGATGGCTAATTGAGAAAAGCATGATAGTATCAGACCCCGATTACATAATGCTGGCTCAAGAAACGTAGAACTGGCTTATGAGATGAGCTGTACACAGAATAAATTTCAGTAAGGTTTTCAACAGCACAATTATCGTAGCTTATAATATCTGGTATTTTGCTGTCGACTAAGGATAATCAGATGAAGATTTGACACTTATTATAGCATGAATCTGTTTGACAGGAGAAGTTTGCATACCCACAGCGTAGAGTCTTAGTCTAATGTTTCAGTAATTAATATCAATTTTTTGTGCCAACGTGGCTCTTATATAATCTTTGGGTGTGTAATACCTTTTTTTACAATCACATCATTGTAGGTGTCATTGATCAGCGTATTCTTGATATATTTTGCAATCCTATTTTTTGCCAAGTTTTATAAACCAAAATAATATCCTTTAAGGATATTCTTTTTTTTTTAAATAGTTAACTAATTAATGCTAAATTGGATATTGACTCGGACTTATTATTCTCTCATTAGAAACCCAATCATGTTCTTCTTAGGTTATATCAATAATATTTTCAATAATTATTCCTAAATTATAAAAATTAACTGTTTGACAGTATTATTATATATATGTTTATATATATATTTTTATATAGTAAATATACCTATTATAATTATTAATTATTAAGTATTTATATCTTCTAATATAATAAATATATTATAAATTCTTAGTATCAAATATTTCGATGCTTTAGAAGCTCCTCGCGTTTGAATGCATTTAGTCATCATACAACATATATGACAAGGTATGAATTTTATGTCCATTCTGTATTTCTTATTTTAAAGGATTCATATAGGGTAAACAGCCTGTGCTACGTCCGTTCTACCAAAACTTCTGACCCGACTGGTCATATTTGCCCATTTTATGCATCCGGTATGACGAAATCTGTTACATGCACAGTTGGTGGGCCGACCGATTGAAGGTTTGTGTATTGTTTCCTAGAGTATCAAGAAAGTTATTGTCTATTTTTTCAATGAGTTATCCTAAATAGTATACTTTTGTTGAGTACTCATCCAAATAGTGAATTTATATCTGAACTAAGTGTATGTAGTTTTATGGTAGACAAAAAATCCTATTTTAATGGTACTATATCTCTGACGTAAACCAAGTGAGTCCTCATTGCTTTGCCTAATTCTCAATAAGTTAATGTCGTAATAAAGATCCTTTTCTTCCATGAAGAAAGCTTAAAATATCCTGACATTTATATATTACTCAGAATTATAATGGGATTATATTTAAGCTTTCAAATTGTGCAACGTATGAAGACAAGGATCTCAATTTACAGTTATATCATTTTGGAATGAGCCCATCCTAGTATTGTGGGATTGCACTCAGAGATAGTATCAATTAAAGAAAACAACAGTGTATGGAATAGGATTAATGTTCTGCTGTACATTGATATCTTCCCAAAAGAGATACTAAAATATTTAAATTACTACATACCTTTTTGGAGTAACACTCGACATAATTAATCACTATTCTATGTTATTCATAGGCAGTCCTTCCGAATACTTGAAAGACATAAACTTTCCTCCACTTGATAATTCAATTTATAGGAAGGAAGCATCATACACAAACATTGGGCAATTCAAAAAATAAATTGAGATAAAATTTGGCTACTTATCTTACAAAACCTGGTATTCCTAACTTCAGATTAGTTATCCAATACTTGGTAACTAAGTACAAGCACCAGTGTAACTGCTTTGTCTTTACATAAGGAAAATCAGTGAACCATGGACATAAAATTGCATTACTTGCACTTATTTGTAGATGATGGATCTAAATGCTTTACATCATCGAAGTCAAAGTAGAATTGTGCAGGAAATTTTTAGAAGGAATTAAAAAGTTAGATATAAAGAAGCTGGAGAGGCAAATGCAGAGAATTGGAGAACGGTATCATTCGAAAATTTACTATGTAAATATCAAAGATGTTAATAAATAAGATATTGGATTCTTTTAAAGAACTAATCTAGTCAGGTCATGCTATACTAATTAAATGATATTACTCTAAGTAGTTTGGAATTTTGTAGCGACCGATATTGGATCATAACAATATTGCAATATGCCGACTCTAAGTCGCTCTATGACCACCTATTTTAATTGGACATAATGATTATCAACATAGAAACATCTCGTGAAATCAGATCCTAGGGGAAGAGTATTCTCCATACCGAGTATATCACAGCAATCATGAGCTATCTTATTTCTATTAGGTTCGTTGTCAAACCTATCATTACTCGAAGACCCTAGATATAGAGCTATTTCTTGCTGTTAAATTATTCTTTGGCTCTCAAAGAAACTTTTGCAAGTTTCTGTGTTTGTGGCGATTTGAAATTTTTTCTTTATCATGGTCCATTACACAATCTTAGCAGAATGTCTTACAAAAGTTATTTTAACCAAATGTGTTCCAGATATTTTTGAAGTTGTGACATCCAAGAAGTGAGAACGCGTTTTGTTTATTTAATGGCTACAGGTAAATGGGATTCTGCGCAATGGAAAACAAAGAAATTCTATTCTGCGGATTCACAGGTGTATTCAGTTGAATCTTTGTCAGATCATGATTGGGGACTTAAGAGACAGGTCATTCAACATAACTTGTGCATATTCTCTGTGGTGTTTGAGTATTTTACCTTTTTATTCGCTGGAGAAAGCAATTTCATGGAGTAGTCCAGAAGCAGAGTTCAGTTGTATTTCGATTAAACCAACACCGAAGCTGACTATCATTGTTATGAGGCTCTATGTCCATAGAACGTGTATAAAAGGCACCTGTTGAATCGCAAGGTAAAATATTTGCTCCATTCACACCTTTTATTTTGGGAAGAAATTCAGATATGTTTTCTCTTCCAAGTGCACCATAACCTCTCTCTAATTGGACAATAAGCAAGGCGATTAAGATACCTCACCACGTAAGAATCCGAATTTAGTACACATATAAATTGCGGTATACACTATAGTCATTTTCATCTTTTTACATAGTACGCCATTTCTCATAGGAGAAAAAGTTTCAAGATGGATTGGAAACATTGATGAAATCCAGTTAGCAGTCCATGAAGTAGTTTGAAGATTTTACACAGTTGAGGGTAATTAACATTTTTTGGGCACAGATAGGACATCACAAAGTTCCTTCTACACTTAACACCCAAGAATCAATTTCATATAATGACAGTGTTGAGCAACTGAAACAGGATATACAATTGGACTATGGAGCCAATTATAGCCCATAACCCGTCTGCCCAACACATTAACAAAATTCTTAAAGGTTCTCATGAGAGATATGTTGATTAGAAGCAAAATGTATCTTGTTTCTCATGTGGTATGGGAATATACCCACGATTAGATTCATTGTGGTGTGTGACTAATTAATTTTGTTATAAATTTTGGGAGTACTAACATTATTGCCCATGTTTAAGAAAAGAAAGTCTCCAGCGACACATGCGAATTTTAACTAATGACTCTAAATATCTCATGTTACCATTCTTAATAAGAACAACTTTCAGAATATTATACTTTAAGGAAAACACCAGTAAACTTTGTTTTCTTTGCAATATCTGCCCTGCGGATAAAGATGTAATTGTGATTCATGTATTCACTTTCCCTTCAAAAAAGCACGATTCCCTTCTCGTTTTCGATCTTTCCTAATATGGCTTTTAAAGGCTTAAGTGTAAGAAATCCAACAAAAGGGAGGATTTAACAGGATTTCTAGAGCATAAAATTGAGTTTTAAGATTGAAATTTTAATCCCCTAATTTAACTTTTTTTGTATGCATTTACCTACTTCAAACTGTTGTCTGCACGGAATTTATTTCGTCTGGTTTGAGGTTAGGTGTTTTTCTATCCTCTTCTAGAGTTAATGTTAAAACCATCGATTCATTCTTAATCTCGCATCTGATGAACTTAATTATCTTCAGCATTAAGGCTGAAGAGTCCGTCTTTTTTGCAGTGAAAGATCCTACTCTTCACTAATTTGCTTTGCGCGCGAATGTGTGAAACAGAAATGTGAAGCTAGCTAGCATCCAAGCCTCATAAAATCCGGTATAGTATGGAAGTTGGAGATTTAGTGGCTCATTATGATCTTCAGGTTGCGCTATATGAACAACGATACACTTAGAGTAAATTTAGTAGCCTTAAGAAACTATAAACCTATAAATTGATGAAGGATCTATCTTGTACATAATATCATAATTCATAACCATAGGTATATTTCTACCCAGGTTAATACCTTATATTTTAACATTTTAAAAATGAAATCACGGGCCTATAGAACATAAAATAGGGAGCCTTCTTATACAGTCCGTAATTCCTAAATTCAACAATTAATAGAAAGTGAGAAAAGAAAGCCTTTATATAGTGTTTTAAATCTAAGAACATTGAATTTCTTGTGAATTGTCCAGTTGTATAGAGGACTCAGCTGGACATTAAAGCACATTTTTGACATCTTCACCTTCAATAGGATATAGGTGCGTGCTAATTAACTTAGGGTGGAAGACTTGATATGCGTAATCCTGGAACAGTTTCCTATTGCTTCTTAGCTATAAATCAACATTAAATTAGGCTTATTTTGAAGGCCCTTAAACAACGTTCTAGGCTAATTCATGTTCAAGGTATCAGTTAAGTGATGGTCAGATTATTTTAGAAAGCCTCAATCCAACTTGGTAAATTTAAGAAAAAGCCCACCAGGTAAATAAACCACAAGTTCCTCGCCCTACATAGCAAACAGGTATGGGGAAATAGAGAAAAATGAAAAATGACACACTAACTCATGAAATAAAAATTAATGAGTATATCATTTAATTACCAACAAATTTAAGAAACTAACTTCCAATATATACCCGTGGTAAATCATGGTTTATAATGTATCTGGTCAAACTCCGATGTGAACTCGATGATTCTCCCATAAAAAAAGAGATCACACCTTGCGAGTATACGCCAATCGAACATTAATTTAGAGTTTTTACAGCAAGGTTCTCTAAATTGGATTCTTACTGTAATACAACCCTAATTTGGTATCTAGGGTGAAAATGATCGGCCATATGTATGACGCGATGGCCCATTGGATGGATCTAAAATTCTCTTTAACTTTCGTGTCAATAAGTTAAGTGCCAACAAAGCTTAAAATTACTCGGTCACAAATACAAAATATAATTTTCCATACAGGACAAATCCATTCAGAGGCAAAATTGGCCAATTAGTGCCCTAATCTCACAAACTTTTGTTTTCTTTATAGGCCGAGAAACGCGTTGAGATTAGTCCATTCATCAATTATTGGACAGTTCGAGGCTCAGTTAATTACTTAGCATTGTTGGCATCGTAGGAAGCTGTGTGATGTACCATTCTGTCTTCAACTACAATATGAATTTTGCTTGCTCATTCAATAGTTAAACCTTGAGTACTTTCTATAATTTTTTCTCTTTCAATTATTTTTGATCAGGCAAGCTTGGGAACCTCTTTTGCCGCCTCACACCGATGGAGAAGTTAAAAATTTTTTCAGGTTTTTTTACACCGAATAATCATCTTATTAAGAAAATTACAATGTTGTGCTTAGTCCTTTTGTTTAGTATTACCTTTTATACTCGAGGGATTTGTCTTATCTCTCTTCATTGTTTTGTTTGAGATTTCCAAATAACTTGTCTTGTGGCTTCATTGAGGAAATCGTCAGACTGCCCCTAACGGAAGGCCCGAGTATGGTTTCTTCTTATATGATTCTCGTAATTGTTATCCAAATAGTTGTGAAGCCACAGTCTTTAGAATACCTTAATGTGTTGCATTCACTTCTCTCCATAATTTTTTCAGCTTCTGTGTATGAGAAATACAACTATGAATCTCCTTCTGCTTCTGACTAACTCCATGAAAGTTGCTTCCTCAAAGCTAAATATTAAATACAGAGACAAAAATTCTCAGTTGCTTGAAGTGACCTGTTTCTTTAAAGCCCTCCAAACATGTATTTCATTAGATTCGAAAAAGGGCAGTGGGCACATGTAACAACACATTTCCCTCCCAAAGGGATGGTTTTGCTATGTATCAGAATTCACATAAATATAAATAGTAACCGTTTTCTTTTCTCCTTATCCCTTCACAATATACTGATACAACTCTCAGTTAGAACTTATTTTAATCCTTGTTGTTAAATCATTGCTTATTGATGATTTTCTACACATTCTGGCAAGATAAATAAACAGCTAAATTGTTCATATATACTACTTCTGAGTGCTTGTTTGCAACTTGTTTGACCAATCTTTCTTAATAAGAGCTACCTATTGACCTAGTTTTGAACTTTGCTGTCAACGAGTGGATTAAACTGATCGCTGGAGACTATCAATTATGAATAGATTTTCAATTATGTGTTGATATAAGTACACCGATTATACTTATTTAACATTATGGTGATAAGACCGATTTGACAAAAATTAAAAGAGAGTTTGATCATAATCTGGATCTATTGCATAATTTTTTCTACTATATGTCACAAATCTTCACTATTTAGTCCTATGTCTGGTACTCTAGTATAAGACATTTTGATATACTAGACTATTTTGGTTCTTAATGAGATTAGTACCCAAATTCTCAACCTGATTTTTAACATTGTAAATCCCTGTGAATATTTCAATCTTAAAATACCATAATATAATGATGTGACTCTGAATATGCAGGTTTTATATGTATTTTACTGTTCCTTTGATTTATTTCTCTCTAAACAAGAATTTATACTGCATATATTGCTTGAACTTGTTGATGCATTTAGCTTGTCGAATCAATCAGACAATATAATGGCATGGTATTTTACTTGATATTTATAGTACGCAATTTCTTTGACTTCTATGATAAAGACAACGGGAGTCAAGCTGGAGGGTCACAACCTTTGTGAGCGCGAACCAACCACGGGTCGTCGTGGACAGGATGATGCGACATTTTTACCATTTTATGCAGTACCACTATTTATTCGTTAATTATCGTGTTATCCCTTATAAAGAGTATGTAGAGCTTCATTATCATTTAACGATGATAATGTTCTTCTTTTTAGATTCAGATATCTTCTGTGTTAATGTGGTCTTACTCCTTTTCCTGAATGTTTTTCATCATTACTTATCATGAATATAACTATGATATAGATCCTCTTCTCTCAAAAGTTAGCATTTTTAAATTATGTCCCTGAGTAAAAAAAAAAAGTATATACATTTATTAAATCATCATAACTACTCCCGGCTATGGAGAAGTAAAGCACATCCTTTGCGTTTTTGTTACCGAAATAACGCATGAAGAAAAATGAGGATCCTCCTCTATTGTACTTTACAACATCACCACAATGATACATCTACACCCTCGGTCAGATATGAAAAGTCGGAGCTAGTGTTAATGCTTATGAGATCTAGGTCAGGTTTGAGCTCCTAATTAGCGGAAACATGAATTTTCTCTGATATCTTAAAGTAGACATTACCAGACAACATCCAAATGGTCAAAGAAATAAATATAGAAAAGTTTTATAGTTTGGTGACCCTGTATCTACAATCTGATGGTTCTACTTCAAATGTGGTTCCTGATTAATACGTGTAATCGACCGAAACTATTCCCCCTGAAACCAACAACACAAATTTTATCGCCCTAACTTCCCCACATGATTTATACTTACATTTTGGGAATATTATTCTTAGCCACTTGACTGACATGCAAGTGAATCGATGTGGACAAATTAACATTTATTTAAGGTTGGCCTATAAAATTAACTTTTCTCCCATTCCCGTTGTGTTTTTGTGTAAATGCCAGCACATTACTCCAGTACTGTAACCTATAGGAAATTTTCTCCTAATCATTGTTGCTTTCTCAGAATTAATATATTAAAACTTGTGTCAATCTGATGCAATAACATAAAAGCTCATTTAACTTCGTGGTCTTTAACTTGATTATCGTGAATACTTATCTTTGAATTTATTCATAATAATTTGTATACAAATGCTTTGTGGCTTTTTTTAATTTTATTTTATTTCTTTTCTGAGTATTTCTCTTCTGCTGCAATACCTTATTTTTTATATCATGGCAAGATTTTTTTTATTGTATTATCCAGCTGACCTTTATTTTAATTATCTAAGTGTTACAGTAATTAACATGCAAATTGTTAAAATAGTATATGTCTTTCAATCGTTACTGAACCCTCACATGGTTAGGACCCAGGTCGGTAGCCAGTGTGTCATCGCCTTCTGTCAGTTTCGCTTGTTAGTTTGGTTTAACGCTTACTGATTTTCTGGACTTAACCTGTAAGTGCGTAGATGGCTTATGTGGAAAACCTATCGAGTGCTAAAAAAAGCAAGCCGCAGGGTTAACCAAAGATGTGAGTGTAATGGACAAATATACAAATTAAACCCTTCTTTTTCCTATTTACTATGAATCCTGATTAGCCATGTCGAACCCTTTGGCCAACCCAATGTTAGATAAATAAATTGCCCGCAACAAGAACTTTTCCATTAAATCTTACTTTATGATAATTTATTTATTTAGAAAATTAGAAGTTAATAAGTGGAAATTTGGTCGTTTTTTATAATTAGAAATACTACTGCAATTATAGAAAAATAATCAGTATCTATTGAGTTAACATAATAATAAAGGCTTTAAAAAAAATCCTAACCATACATATCACTCGCGGGGTTGCCGATCACGTGCCTTCACCTAAAACAAGTGTCAGTCCAAAAGAAATTTGTGCCTTCTATAGTAAAATCTTATTCATAGTAATTTAGTTGGTGAACTGAGACGGGTGATTGTTAACGGTTGCAATATTAAGTTATTCGGGCGTCAGGTTAACTGGTAAGTGTAATGAGAGCAACCACCTATGATTTCTGTCACCCAACCTTTTGTAACTTCAGATGAAGCAAATTTTGTTACTTTTCTGCCCAAAGTATTTTACACATGACACATAAAGAGTCAAGACCTCGGTCCCTGGGAAAGATTACGTTATGGAAGAACAAAGGCAGCCGACCATATGCCACGATGAATCTCGTGATACTGCGCGAGATCAGGTGGTGCGGTAGGAGGAAAGCCATTGACCGCCGGGGGTTGCCCACGGCTTCCACTGATCGAATGTCTATCTCGGAGCTCAATAAAATGAGATGTGGATATGATAAATGGAACGAGGCAGACGAACGACGTGTGAGTCAAAAACAACCAAAAGTTGGACACCTGAAGTAGGTGCACTACTCCACCTGCCAGAATGCCTCGAGTACACAGAGCGGAAAGAGCGGATGGCGCTCGAGGAGGAGGTGCTAGAAGTGCCACTTAGTGTAGTAGACACGCTGTCTAGAGGGTATGACAAGCTCTGCTCAATGGAAAGCACAAGAGACCGAGGAGCCTCCACACACTGGGACAGACTACGGGTTGAGCCAGCACGTGGTTGTGAAACCGCGAGACCCCACGAAGTGGCGGCCGGTGCCATGGAGAGAGTTGAAAGGGAACTGTATGGGAGTCCCCGTTGTGTAAATAGTTGGAGAAAGGCAAAAACGACCGCCCGTTATTACACGCACGCAACGGAAGTGAATGGCTGGCGAGGAGTATAGTGTGTGTCCCTGAACGCCCTAGTTCAAGATAAATGGCTAAGGTGAGCAACTGTAGAGATGTAAGGTGTAAGGTCCATGTATTACGATCAAGGTATGTATTCTTATAAATATCTCCTGATCTGAGAAGCGAACCAGAAATTAAGGCCAGCATAGGGGAGTGCCAAGTAGAGGGGAAGAAGGGTCCATAAGTGGGCTTATCAGCGCGGAGAGAGTGCGTGTAGTCCTCCTCAAGTGAAAAGAGATGGAAGGGTCCGGCCACTCAACCGTGTAGAGAGGTCTGTGGGAAAGCATCAAGCAGAGGAAAGCAAGACCGGGGAAGGGGGGAAAGATGCAGCGGTCGTGAGTCAGCGTAACGGTGCGTGAAACAAAGCCGAGCGTGGGGCACGTAATGCATTTCCCTCAATATCAAAACAAGAAAGCTCGACAGTCTATCTCGTACCAAATGCTCACAAACCACCACGTGTGAAGAGCAAATATGCAAAGACCCACGAAACCAAAACCCAACCTTGCGAGAGCCCCAGGTATAAAAAGGCCAAGAGGTAATAAAAGGGAATATAAAAGCACAAAAAGTTAACATGTTTTGGCGGGTAGCCCGTAATACTTTCCGATGCTAAAAAAAAACGAAAAAACTACATCAACAGGTAGACGCTAAGAGCGTATGCCAAAGAACGCGTAACTATCGGAAAAAAAAATCCATGTGCATGAAAAGAAATAGTCAGAAGCCAAAAGAGAAGTGTAAGATAATGATTAAGTTGATCATAATTATAAGAAAAAAAAGGTTCGAGAAGGTCTAAAGCAATACAAGTAGATTAACCGTCAAGTTAATAATGGAAAAAGAATGTTCAATGAACAGTTAACCGTCACTTTTCGTGGAAAAATAATATGACTACATGTAAAACTAGTACACGATAATTTGTATAAATTTTATTACATACAAGTAGAATTAATTAGATAGAAATAAAAGTAATTACTTAACAAAGTGATTTGAAAATTTTATAAAGTTAAACTAATTTCTCAGAACTTAATCATTTCGGAAAAACTTAAAACGCAGTCCCTTACGACGTGCGACAAAAAGATATGACATCAAAGGAATAAATTCCACAAGGAGGTTGGGATCGGTTACAATATATCTGTATTTAAAATCGATATTTTATTTAAGAATCAGATCAGCATAATCGATAGAACTAATCTGGTAAATAACTACTCGCTCTATATCAATTAAACTCACTTTGGTGGTAAAATAATCGATCATTTTGCTCTCAAATATATATTAGTTTAAACTCAAATTAAATACTATTGACGTGTTTACTCGTTTATTGTATTACAACTATCATTCAGAATTGTTTGTTTTACGGTAAGCTTTAAATTATTTTATCTAATAGAGGCTCAATAAATTATATCATGTCCCCCAGCTAATAACAGACTACCTAGTGTGTAGAGATGAATAACAATAACATGAGTGTGGCTTTTGTATGTTTCCTTTGAAAAAAAACTGGTCCCTCTAGGATTACACTATTGCCAAGAGTAGCATTAACACATTATGGCTCTCTTGTAGCAATAATAGTGCATACACGTAGGAGCGTCGTTTAAATGTTTACTCAGTTCTATTTCCGAACCATACCAAAGTTTTTAATGACAGGTGCCACAAATAGCCATAAACCCACTATCGGAACTGGTACTTAGCTCCTAGGATACATATATATTTTTGATTTTATAAATTAGGTGAGATCTGGCAAATATCAGGCAATGTCTTTTATAAGTAACATATATTGATCATTTTCTCGGACCCCTATAACAATGGAGAAGACAGATGTTCTCCGTTCAACCTTAAGGTTTAAAATAATTAGCCAATGGCTGAACTAATCTTTTCCAAATTCGTGATTACTAGTAAATAGCTACAATAAATTATTAACTTGAGCGATTAAAAATCATATTATTATGAAACTGTATACTCGCCAAGTCTCTTATTTTTTCTCTTGCAGAGAATTATCCTCATCTCAGCAACTCTTTCTATCCTCCAGCACAAACATTTAAATTTGCTAATTAGCTCTCGCACTCATATAGTACAATCAACTGACAAGAAACTCATAAAGTTCATAACCTTTTTACTGCTATATTTTTAATGGAAACAATGGAGCATATAAGTGTGAAGCGGCATCGAAAAGAGCATATGGGGAAATCTAGGGCCAACCATACTGTATAGACGCTTTAGTATTGAAAGTACCATTACCAAGATGATGTCTACTTTATTTTGTATTATGAATTGGTGAGCATATACTTAGAACAGTAAGTCGCTGATGTCGTATTGTAATTATATTTAAAGTAAAGAAGACGATACTGCTATAACCCGCACACGCACAACCTAATTTTATTCTATATGTTATTCATAGACTAGAGCAAGTCGCATATAAGTTACATAACATCGATCCACACTACGTAAATGGTAATTTCATTCTCATGAACTAACCCCTCAGCGACTAGAGCAATTTACTCGCCGAGGGTATCTGTAGTATTCCAAGAATGAAATAGTTGTGCCAATAAAAAATTAAATTTTCAAGCCATTGCCTTCCTTTCCAATTAGGTCGTAATTTTCATTGTAAATGTGGTGTTGTATAGACCCCTACTTATCACACGATTAATGACTCCTGTATATTATAACCTCCAATGTACTCTTTTATATGTCTCTTGTATGGGACCTATAGTCCGTCTGTGAGTTAATAAATTGATTGATCTACATTATATTTCTCCTACATCTATAACAACAGGAACATTATAGAACCTATGAGTGAGCATTAGTAAATATTGATATGTGAACGAGTTAACCTAATATAAATTTGGGATTCGTAGAGTACTTTAGAAGGCATTGATAAATCTTTACCAATAACTACAATAAATTGGCAAGCTTGATTTGCACACTAATTGAGTAGCGGGTAAATGTAATATAGTATGATCCCAAAACCACTCAATGAATATAATTAAAAGAATATTGTTTAGTAACACGATTAATAAAACATCCGCATTAAATAAAGACATTCCTAGGAGCTGTATTTGATCTCTCTCACCGCTGATATAGATTTTCCATAAAACCATAGAAAAGTAATATTAAGCTATCTCAAAAGAAGATCCCAGGCTTAGTTGTCTCGATGTCATACCACTTCACTTATTTTTTAGTTAAAAACCCTTAATGCTTACCAATCCCAAGATAATTTTTGAAAGACAACATGGACTACATAATAAGTTTTAGGACAATATCCTGCATTCGCTTATTAATATGAACAATCTTGACAATTATACAGGATATCACTCTCTCCATTAGAGTACTAGTTCTCTCAGTCTAGATACGATACCGTGTGAAAGGACCCAAAACAAAGAAAGCAGACAGGAGTATCTAATGTATACTACTCAAAAAGAAGTACAGTCTTCATGTGTCTTACCACTGGTAAGCAGCCTATTCAAAGATGAAAGCCTAGTTTACTTTAAAAATGAACCAAATTAAAATCAAACAATGAGATGCCTACAAGTTAAACTATAGCATTTCTTGGACAGATATTTCTAACATATGTACTCTGAATTGCCTTATGTAAAAGTTAGAAGACGAGTAGGAGGGTTGATGAAAATAATAAATGATTGTAAAAATTTATCCATTCTAAAGGGCCACATATCTTTCTTAAAGGGACTCTACCTGTGTACAAACAATTTTTTGAAGGTTCAAGAATTATTTACAATAGAATTATACAGAGTTAGGGAGTAATGTATGTTGATTATATCAATTTGTGCTGGCTAAACCTTGTCGCAGCCGAGTTTTGTATTTTGTATTACCTCCATAAAAATGAATGTTTTCCGTGTATGTGGAAGATTACGAATCATTATTATTACAAAAACTATTGTTAAGTGATTATATTTTAACCATAAGTAGAATATAAAATCCAACAAACACGACCTACTTCATATTGCTTAGCAATAACTTTCATTACAATAGTATTATGAGAAGATTAATTATATTTCCAACCTACTCTACTTTCTGTGTGAGATAATCCCGTTTATCTAATCTATTGTTGATATTACTGTGAAAACCAAAGGAAACTAAAATTGAAGCTTATCGATTTGATAGATACAAAGACTAGGTGAGTTTAGTCTTTTATATTTTCAAAGAGAAGATTCTGCTGACAAAAACTATATTCCTTTGAACCAATAAATGATTAAAATAATTAGCTCCCATTCCTTTGATCATAGTTATATTAATTGCAGGTTGTTCTCTCTCCATTCGGACTTCGTATATCAAGTGGATAAAAGTCACGTTCGATCACAACATTAATTCGTGTGTTAAGAAAGTTTATAATACAAATTGAAAGATATGTTTTCCAGCTTGGGCTCCTTCGAGTAATGTATGTAGGCACATTAAAACATAAAATGTTCTATAAACTTTTTACATTGGTAGAATGTCTCAAAAATAAAATTACTTCATATGGACTAAGATGAGGTTTAAAATATATATTAGGGCCGATCTATGTGAGATATTACATTTAAATTTACTAATCATTAAATTATTCAATACTTACTTTAGTTAGAGGTGTGTCATCCTCTACGTTCCGCATATTGGATCCTCTGTTATAGTATCTACTGTTTTCCATTCCTTACGAGAACATTCTAATATCTCTCCTTTTTTGCAGAAGTAGATGTAATTATGGTTTTAAATTATTGCAATATGTACTTAAGTATTCTAATAAATCCCATTTTGTAGCTTTATGACCAGTTTTGAGACTTCTGCTGGTGCTTAAGTTAAGTATAGAACTCTATTTTAACTTTGGTTATTCTCTAATCAGATTGCTGCTCTCAGAGTTACTCTCGTGGTTCCTACTTTAAAAAAAAATGTTATAATATTGTATAAAATCTCCTCATTGAGGTAATTTAAATCTTCTCGATCAAGCGCCCATCTTTATTAACACCGCTAATTGAAATTGACAACCACAAATCTTTGTGCCCAATAAAAACACTATATCGGAAATTAAAAGCGTGTCTAAAAATTGATACGTGATTGACAATGGAATCCGCTACTAACAGAAGGCCTGACATACCACAAGAGTATTTCGTGTATGTTTAGAACCATGCCAAAAGCTATTTCCAATCCGATTGGAGCAGTTTTTGGATTCTGATATTGAAAATGGTTTGGAAAAATCTGTTTAGCTTGGAATCTTTAGGTATCAAACAGGACGAGGACATTCTGAACAGTGTAGATAAATGTCAAGTGCAATTTATTTCATCGAATAGGATGACAAATACGTACATAGTCATTATACGCCTTCCATTTAAGCAGTCAAAAAAGAATAGTGCTTTGAGGTGTTGAAATATCATCAACTGTAGCTACTGTTTCGCTTATTGCATTTTGCCCACAAATATTTATAAATGATACAAGAAAAATCTTGAAAGTTCAAACTGAATGATAAAATAATTGAAAAAGTAAATATAAAATTAATGATTCCTTCAGATTATATCTTAATATAAATTCATTCCTCATCGCCCTATAATAAGGCAATCAGAACAAATAACCACTAAAATAAGACCAGTTTTTAATTGTTCACTTAAAAGTAAAAAAACTCTTCCATCTTTGAATGAAGGCTGCTTACAGTGGTTATGACCTCATGAATTCACTTTTAAAGTTGCTACTTGTGTTCAGAACGAATCGTACTGTTGTGATAAGCGATGTAAAACAGGCATTTTTTATGATAAGGTTAAAAGATGAAGTGGACATGAATAGGTTCACTTTCTTGTGGTTTAATAACGGGCAACTAGAAGCTTATAGGTATCTCACATTAATATTTGGGTTTACATCTTCCCCATTTATACTGCATTATATAATGAAATATCATGCTTCTAAGTATCCACATGATAGATGTACTGAAATATTATCCTCAGGCTTCTATGTGGATAATTTAATATTTACAAGCATTCATGAAGAAAAGGTGAGATAGTAGGTATATATCATCAATGTAAGAAACGAATGGAGGAAGGTGGGTTTATCTTGAGATCTTGGAATAGCAACTCGGATGCTTTGCGTGTTAAGTTCAAGGAAGAAAACTCCTTTGTAGAACATTCAAGTTGTTGTGAAAAAATCTTGGGATATAGTTTCAATGTGGTGACTGACTGTATGCATATCAATAAAGTAGAATATCTGGAGAGTATTTCAACTAGGCGTCAATTGTTGTCTGAGATTTCCAAGCTTTTCGATCCTCTTAACTTTGCTCTTCCTATTTTGGTAAAGGGTAAATTGTTGATGAGACAAGTGTGGCAGCAAAAGTTGGCTTGGGATCAGAAAGTGCCTAATGAGATACTGAAGGAATGGTATAAAATACGCAGTAATTGTGAACATTCTGGATACGATTGCAATACCTAGGAGGGCTCTTTCTGAAGGAATAAGTATGGCTTGCATCTTTTTTGTGACAGTTCCGATAGTGTTTATGGATTGTATGTTTGGAGTGGATGATGAATAACAAAAGTCACTTATATGGCTAAAGCCAAGGTAGCCTCCTGCCATAGGGCCTAGGGAGTTTAAAGTATCCCTTCCCTGGGAGCTGATGGGGGTTATTTTGGCCTTGAAAATGCTTACCCAATATTTTGGAAGCATACAGTAATATATATTTTGAATTTCATTAATATTGCTGTGGGCATTCACAAGTAGTTTTGAGCTGGTTATTAACCAGGCAAACCAAAGTAAAATCTAAGTTTTTAAAAAATAGAATAAATGAAAATGGATGGGTTAATTACTTCCATCTGTAACAAGTATAAAGTAAATGTGCATTTTAAGTATGTAAATACAGCAGAAAATCCTGGTGATTTTTTAACTAGGGGTTTAACTTTTAAAAAATTTAAAGAAATATTTGCTCTTTGGTATCATGGTCCTGTTTGGTTAACTAATGATTTAGACAATTGGCCCAAGTATTCCTATGTTGAGTGTGCCACAAGGGTCTTTACGGCAAATAATGGTAATGTTAATATATTGGAAAATACATGTATTAGTATTTTAAAGATTTAAAGTAAATATTCATGCTATCGGAAAAGTCTTAAGAATCACTGCCTGGATTTTTTAAATGGCTTAGTAAAATATAAAATAAATGTTGAATTACACCAGCAAAAATCGAAGTAAGGTATTTATGTGGCCTTAAAATAAATCAAATTCAATCCTTTGCTAATGAAATTAATTTTTTGGAAAAGATTATTAAACAAAAAGTAAAAGTAGCTTCCTTAAAAATTCAGAAATTCCTCCCTTGGTTTTAAACTTAAATCTTTTCCTTGACGAAAAAAGGCGCTATTTAAGAGGCAAGGGCAGGATTAATAAGGCTCTTCTTATCAGCTATGAACAACCTAATCCTATATTAATGGGAAGAAATCATGGTTTTACATTGCTATTTATAAATATGCTCATGAGCAAGTAAAACATTTGCATTGGTACTACTCTTAATTACATCAGAAATCAAGGTGTGTGGATACCTAAGGTAGAGCTGCTGTAAGATCGGTATTATTGGAATGCATTACATGCAAGACAGTACAACTGCTCTTTTCTTTACACGGTGAGCCCACGTTTCCACTGACTACCAAGGACACACAGGGTAATTCGGTTTCTAATATTAAAAACGCTTACCAAACACACACTTCGGTTCATTGATCCTCTCACCAAGTTCTCATGAAGTAAATATGTCAATAAACACGCTCAAAGTTAAGATGCAAAAAATGCTACATTCTTAATTTTCACTTGCTTAAAAACTTCAAGCTCTGTACGACTTAGACTAAAATATCTAGTACCCTCTCTAAAATGATAACTACCTCTGGAGCTTTCTATTAGCCTTTCGAAAAAAGGTTTCTTTAATAATAAAATTTATTTGGATTCATTCCCACGATACATAAACACAACCTCTTCATACTAGGAACAAGAAGTTTTGCGTTATATTTCAATAAAGGGTGAAAAATAATAGAAGAGTCCTTTAATACTGATGCTTTCAAGGAGGAGTTTGATAAAAAGCTTTCAATATGCAACAAGAACAGTAGTAAATAAGTAAATGTGAAACCATGTCTCTCGCTCCATGCAACGGCCAAGCCATGTGCGAGATCGGGTATAATCAGATCTAATTGCGTTAATGAATGCAACCCTCTGTGGACACGATGATTTGTAACAATATAGCTGATGGAGTAAAAATATGGTAAGTTACACGTGACTATTCATTATATAGAACCGCCTACTGATCTATCTACGATAATCGTGTGGCTGTACAAAGCATCGAGAAAGAAGATTGAGGCCATATTAAACAATCCATCTCACACATTACTAGAAAACCCTATATCAGATTCCTTTTACTCAAGAATGAGCCGGTACCTCTGAGTTTGGAGGCAATAAGCCCAATTGTTTTGTTGTACGGTAAGTGTATTTAACACAGGGTTAGGAGTGTTTAAATTATTCTACTTAAAATATTGATAGACAACCATGAAGCATACTGATTTTAAATGATCCATAGGAATATCAGCCGAATCCTGAACCGGACTATGTAGAAATCTCTCTGACGAGAGCGTAGGTAAGAATTGGATATGCATAACAGCCATGATCATAAGAGCCAGAGAATTGTTTATATGACAGAGTCTCGTACTACTGGCGTGGTCTTGCTGTAAGATGAAGAGAGACAAGATTGAGGAGTATTCAATTTATAAGTTTCTCCACGGCCGGAGAGCGGGGAATAATTTTAGAATGAGAAGAAGGGAATGACGAGCTATTGTATATCATAAGGGATCCATTTAGGGAATGATATGTAAGAGTAGGGAAGATGATCGGTTCTCTCCTAATAGTAAAACCATTCGAAAGCGAGAGATAAAGGTGCCACGTCCATTGTTGGCCACTAACTTAGGGTTCCCTGTTAGTGCATGAGGGTTAGTACCGACTCGCCATAATAGTCAGATGAGGGGAATAATGTGGTCCACAATTAGTGATTTAATAATCATCAGATCAGTAAAATTAATGTCAGATCTAGGTTTCTCTCTCGAGAAGTGATCCAGAACCAGAGAGGTTTGAGAATGTTGTCTAAGTTCCTCAGTAAACCTTTACCCCTCGAATAACCCTATCACTGGGATATAGGGTGGCTACAAATATCACTGGTCCAATTGATTGTCGTTTGGATAGATTAAAAGGAAACACCTGTACCATATAGACGAAACAACCTGAAGTGAACGAGGAAGATGTTAATGACAACACAGTAGACTGACTCTTAAAGAAGCTGGAGTTATACTTCTAGGTCAAGGATTGGGAGTACACAAAATGAATAATAGCACATAAACCTCCAAATAAGAGTAGAATAGTTAGATAATCATAATCTATTCTAAGGCAATAATCAATATATATTACACATACATAAATCATGTATATAAATAATATAATCACACATAGATCTCACCAATAATAATTTTTTTTTGTATGAGCTGAATATGAATATGAGCTACACCAACTGTTAGAGTCATTCTGGATACAAAACTTCACCAGCTGTGAATAAAAGGGTCTATTTGGAACGCAGTGACTTCTACTCATGCAAGAAATTTGTCCAAATCTATTAAATAAATTGCATAATAAATTATGATCAAATAGAATTAGGTTTAAGGCTTTTCAATTGTATCTATTTCGGCATTTAGAGATCTTTAATTTTAGAGAAGGTAGATAAAGTGTATTAACTCTAAACAATAAGATTATTATAAAGTTCATTTACCAAGTATGATGAGAACTATACAATTTATACATGAATTATATATCTAAAGGTGAAGAGAGGATAAAAAATAACCCACATATAAGAGAAAGACAGCGCAAGGCACACAGCTAAATAGGATTTACATACAAGGCATTAAGAAGAGATTATTCATTTATGCAATTCTCCTTTTTAAACGCGAGATGCCTCTGCCCTCGGTGAGTTATGTGTATTAGAAAAATTTAATATTTTACTGAGTAGACTGAGAAACAAACTCTAAAGATAATTATATATTAGTGTATGGCTCTCATATATATATATTTGAAAAAGACTTATTGCCTACTACACATAATTTATAAATTAATAAATAGGACATTCCATTCTTGAATATATATCATAAATCTTTATACAAGTAAGGTTCTTTAACATAAAAAGAACATTGGAATAAAATGAGTCACTCCGCGGCCTAGCCAAAGATTTTGTCACCATAATAGGCCATTGGGACAATTACACGCAAAAATCTACAGTAAGAAGTAGAATATTATCTCTATATAGGTGGAATCTCTCAATTGGTATACAAGATAACCTACTATCTAGTCTATACGTAAAGGCTCATGGATAAGAAGTGAACACGCTACAAGTGAATATTAACAGTGTAGTTTAGTCTAAATGGATTTCTCAAGTTGAGTGATCGGAGGTCAATTAAAGTTGAGACTTGCCCTATCTCAAGTAATAATTCTTTAATTATATAAAAAATGTTCATGCTGGGCAAAGCATTTCCATAAAAACAATGTACATAATAAAATTTATATTATATAAAAGGCTAATACACTATAGTAAAAGTTGTCCTTCATACAAGAATTGATACGTAAAAATATTAAATCTGGACTGGTAATTCTGTTGGTTCGTTCAATAGAGACAATAAAAAGTTTCAATAACTCAATACTGACACTTCTCCTCCAGTAGGGAAAGGACCCATGTCTTAATCAAAGCTAGGGCTCGAGTAAAAATAGACTGTTTTAAGAAAGTTTATATGTTACATACTTGTGTAGATAAAAATGTAATTACTTAAACAAAGATGATCCATAGCATACAATTTTATCTCTGTGATTGATTAGAGTAACGCAGACACTATAGCGCTTTATACAAAACCGCATGATTTTGAATTTACCTTGCACATTAACAGTTGTTTATAAATGTAGCACTATATGTCTGCTTTACCTTAGTCGGCCATTATTATATATGCAAAAATAAACCCTCATGTAAAGTATCTAAAGATGCCCAGTTAGAAGCCACAATGTATAGTTTATTTGGAGGTGTGCCTCCTCGTAAGTGCGCTAATCCGTGATGCTAAACACAAAAAATTATCTGCTTTACTTCCTTTTAGTTTGACTTTCGAAGGGACTAGCCCAGATGGTCGACAGGGAAATGTCATCAACTCTAATTTTTTAAGTTAATAGTATTTATTCGTGATAAAAAAATATCTTATAATAAAATAAAAAACTTCTATATCCCCATCACACTATAATTACAGCCTTAAAAAAGCCAAACGTACCTTCGTATTCAAAAAGATTAGCGCGTAACAGTACCCAGAAATTTAATTTTTCAGGTAAATAAAACCAATTGTAGTGAAATAAATGTCTCTGGCAATTTATACATAGAGATCTATTACAATTCTTCGCTTGATAACATTGATTGTTGAAGATACAAATTTAAGATTTCATAATGCAGAATGATTGACATTCTGGCCTTACAGTAGTAAACGTTTCTTACTGATGTATCATAAGAATTCGAGAAAATTCTTACGACATTCGTCATAATGAATACAAAGGACCGTTTATTCGCTCTAGATGAATGATGCAGTTCCGTGGTGTCCCCCTACATGGAATAATGTCTATGATAACATCATTCCATTTTGATGAGAAAAAAAAACTGTGAAACAAATATTCTCGCAAACTTTAGTTGGCTTACACGGTTTGCGAAACCAACAAAAAACATGTACCTATTGAGTTTTTGCGTTGAACATCTATGTACAATGTATATTTTATAAGATGTATGACCTGTTTTGGTTCTCTCCAACTACTGCCTCACATATCGGATATAGATCTGGGACATCGGATTATGATTTCAAGGCTTAATTCTCATGATTTTATGACCAACTGCACTATAAGTTCAATATCATATGTGTCATTTTGCTTGATTACGCCTAAACCACATTCTAGTGAGTCTCTACCTCTCAATCGATGTAAGGAGTGACTTTCCTGATCCAATTACCAAAGAGTTTATGCTCATTAAACCCACAATGTAGTGCGATATAAGTTAGGAGCGTATATACGATATTAATAATCTCTCTCTCTGACGTCGTCGCACAAGGGTAGTACTCCATATTGTGCCTCTCAATAGAACCGCAAGTAATTATAGTTTGGGTCCTCTCTGGCTTTCTAATTCTATTTTAGAGTTTTCTTAGGCCTGTTTTCTGTAGTGCTAAGTACATAGTAGTAGTGTGTCTTTAAGTTAGGTGATTTATTCGACCGCGCGTACTCACTATTCTCCCTCTCCGTCAATAGAGGGTCGTATGAGTGTATCATACAAGACACGTAAATTTCATGGGCTATCCCGTGTGTACAAGTTGGTAAGTGAGTGACTTGATTCTCTACAGCCCAACTCACGTATTACCAATTATTTGGCACTCCTATTACTAGCGGAATCGTGCGCATCCTCAAGAACCTACTTGTACATATTTCGCTAGAGTCTCTCAAATTGCCAAAGTTCTCGCGAGTAGTGAACGCATTATTTATTACGAGACCCACTATACTGCACAACGGTCGCTAGACTTTTAGAATTCATGGTTTCATAGATACGAATGTCGTTTCTGAGCTAAGATATAAGGCAAGCAAAACACATACATTTTTGTAGAAATAATGAAACCTTATACAAGAATTAGAGTATATATATAGAGTGCGTTTTAGTTTACATAAAGAAAAACTTATGATACCAACTTAAATCTAACTATGATCCATAAATGTGTAACTTTTTTACAAACTTATCGCGCGTAGGGTATGTGTCTTATAGTATCACAAGTAGGAGGAATTATCACAAATCAGGGAGGAAAGCAATCTCCGGAATAAGTAAATTATTCACACAGACTCAAGCCGAAGGGACTGTTAGAGAATATCGCATGATATGTTATAAAGATCTTCGGTGCCCTCTGCTTCCCAAGCACAAAGTGTTAAGGAGAATATACCTTATCCTTCTAACTGGCATTAGGATATCTCATTCTAATGTAGATATTTTTCAGTCTTTATATAATTAGTAGACACATAGCAACATTGCTGAAAAACCTTTTTTCCATACTAAACCAAACTTATAAATAAAAGTGTCTTACAACATTTCGTGTTTCTAAGCTCTCTCGTATATAGGATATGAATATAAATTTCTACTGCAGAAAATGTCCATGTGGTATGCTCTTAAGTCGAGGCATAATTGCCGAATTTTTACTCGGTTCATACACGTCAGTTAACTCTCATTTTTACATCCTCATGGGTTTCGTATATCTCGACATGACCATTTTTTAATAGGTACAGGACGCCAGCGTTGTTTGTGAAGCGTCCAGTCTGCAATAAGGAGAGAATGGTTCCTTTTCCTGTAACTCTGCATTAATCGCTCTCTCGGACGATGGCAAAAGAACTACAATGCCTTTTTTATCAATACTTATTCGACTCGTTTTTTCTTTCTCAATGTATTATAAAGAGATATGGAAAAGATGAATTATTGGTCCGTTCATCTTTATATATGAAAAGGTACTTGGTTTGTGCCTAGTGTCTTGAGTTTCTCTACATACAGATGCTTTAGAAGACTACTCTCATGTGGTCTATTCGCATATATAATCAGCTATCGTCTTACTTATTAAAAGCATCTTCAATATAGAATAAACACATATTCCTTCTCTGCCCCAAAGTTATGAAGCCAAATTAATTTTCCTTTGTGCTTCACTGCTGCCATAATTTTCAGCCGGTTGTTGAAATACAACTGAACTCTGTTCTTCCTTTTGCCAGCAACTCTAAATGCGAGACAGTTGCCTTCGGGACCTCGTTGGGAGCTCCGATGGAGATAATATCATTAATAGTATCTCGATTTTTCTCCAGTCTCGACTTAGATAAAGATTGGTAACCGATGTCTAAAATAAAGTCTCAACACCCCGAGCCATGATCTGCATCACTGTACCCTTCTCTCAGAGTGATCATTATGTGTTGTGCACTAGAGCTACCCATCTCTCATAGCATAAAGCACACCACCCAATCATCCTTTTGTTATTTACCTTCAAGTGAGATAACTGGAAAACAACTCCTTATATATTACACAATAGTAAGCTTGAAATGAGAAAACTTTTGTAACACCTTCTATTGATGGATTTTCTACACTTCTGGCAAAATGATAATTAACAGCAAATGCAATATCTGGGTCTTGTTGCTGTTGCTAGAAGTTATAACTAAATAGATAGACATAGCCGTACATTGAATTGCACCTAGATCTTGAATAACTGTAAAGGGTGAAAAGTAGACTGCTGCTCACTAGGCATTCAAACATCGTCCTAGAACTATCCACATCATGTATATTACTCATTAGTAAATACCTTTAAGATGTAATAGGTGATATGATCTAAACTTGCCATATGACCAAAATATGTGGCAACATACTCACAGATATTCTCATCCTGAGTATTCTTTCTCTAGGAAATAGCAGCATGTACGAACCTATATTCTCTTGAACCATTCATTTCTTGATTAAAGTTATACAATTGAATTACTCTCTCAAATATGCACGATAGTTGCCCTCTATATGATGATAGTTAGATGTCATGTGTTGAAGAGACTAACATGCGATGTCTGTGTTCTGTAAAAAAACATTACGATTCTAAGAAAGAAAGAATACTTTGTTCCTCTATCTAAGTTTACAAGTGTGTATACAGAGGTACTGTTCCCAGTGTTCATTTTCATAGTTGAATTGTCCTAGTGCCCGTCGAAAAAGCTGCAAAAAGCGCTTAATGCCGTATACTCGCGCATTTCCGTGATTAGCGATGTGTGAGATAGTCCTAGTTATAGTGACAACTTCCCAAACTGAGCTATTACACAATTTGTCATATGGAGAAGCCAAAACACTATGTCCTCGTATTCAGAGATTGTTTTTAGACTTCGGTATGGAATTATTTGCGATATGTAGTTGCGCTGTAATCCAAGAACAAGTCAAGAATTTGCTCAAGCTTTCCAAGAATAATATGTCGGCATTCGAGCCAAGAAAAATTTTAGCTTCCGATAATGCCCCAGATTCACGTCAGCTGCCTCAAAGAGCATGTAAAGCTTGGAGGATAATAATAGTGAATTCTGCCCTACCAAATCATATCATATAAGTTTCGTATAGATTTGAATATAGTCTGTAATGAGAAATTCCTCCTCAAGAGTTGTAAAAGCATCACAGGGACCGGTTCAAATACTACTTTATCTTGGTCGAAAAATAGCAATCCAAATAAACATCGTCTGACAGACAAGATATTCTAATGGAATCTTCTCCACATTTTTGTCCTGCACGGAAACTCAAAGGACCCTGCACTTACGAGATGCCCCTGATTATGGTCTCTCCATTACAACAATAAATTCTGGAAAATAGAAAATCATTTCAGATGATGGTAGATGTTCTAGTGGAATAGGTTTAATGGAATGAGCAATAGAGAGGATTTATATAGCGTGAGAGAAAATCATAGGAAAATCGGAAACAATTAAAGAGCTTATTATTGAAGGTTCAGTACACACAAACTATGCCCACACAAAGTAGATTGATAGGTGGGAGCTTCAGATTATGTTTTTTGTGCAATGCTGTTAAAGAAACTCAGAATACAAAGTTCTAAATTGGATAACCAGAAAGATTTGAACGGTACCTTTTATTGTTGAATCAAATTAAAAAAGATCCAAATCACAGTCGTATGCTTTCGTGGTTTAAAATTCGAATCCGCACATTATTTACCTCGGTTCTCATCTGTGCGTAAATGGTAAAATAGATCCGCTCTAGAGAAAAGATTACAGCACCTGAGTTACTCTCGGTAAGACAAGATGACATGAATTTTGTGAAATCAGTATCTCCAGTTTCACTACCTAGCACCATTGGGCGGTTGCATGATAGTGAGCGATGTCAGTATAAGTAGTAATACACTGTCATGGGAACCTAAAGAAAGTTGAGATCAGACAGGTGTTTAAGTTATGGGATCATAAATTTGAAATCTCCATAAGCCACCTTTCTTTTTTGGCATATGTTCCCCACTTAATTTTATGATGAACATAATGTTCTACCATGTGATTCACCAACAAAGAACAACCTAGAAATCGCCTGTACGAAGAAACACCATCAACTTTTATTTCGAGTTCAGGTACAAATTCACACCACTTAGTCAGAATTGTAATCTAATTTCTACTCTCAACCAAATCAAGAAAGCGATCAAAGTAAGAGAGTATAGAACGTCTCTATCTTACCTAATCTTGATCAGAGAGGGATTCATATATTTCCGGACAGTTCTACACGAGGATCAGTCTACCACCTGTTCATATGCAACAAACAAGTTAACAAGAGGTACTATCTTAGTAACACTCATTTCGAGTATTGGAATCCATGGATAGAGGTGAGAAATCAACTATAATTTGTGCCAAGTTCTGAGTGAGCACTTCCTCAAAAGTATGATGATGCGATGAGCTGCCAATAGAGCTTTGAAACAAACCTACCTAAAAGAATTTTAGGTAATTTTCATCAACATTCTGAGGCATACTCCCAAAGAGATGATAGAAGAAGAACATCCGTTCGTAATAGGCACCATCACCAAGCAAATTACAGAGCTCCGAGGATGTTGGAAACCGAGAGTTTACGAGAGGAGTCGAGAGCGAAGGCAAAGAGAGCTTCGAGCCTCTCACTCGCCATCCTTTCCTTAGGCCACCATAGAACTGATTAAAGGACAACAGAAAGAGTCCATCTGAAACAGAAGTGTACAGAGGCCTCCACGATGTGTTTTGCCATTTAGAGATACTAGAGCTAGAGTAAAATAAGGGCATCCTATCTACTTGCCCCTTAAGAGTAGTGAAAGATCTCTCTTGAATTGGTTTAAAAAAATTTTTGTAAAGTAAATATTTTATGGGTATTTTATTTGTGTCATAACCTTATAGGTTTAGTGTTAATTTCCCTTAATTACAATTACACAAAATACACATTTACCCACTTTTCTATTCTTAATCTTTTAAGTATAAGTTACCCATATTTATATATTTTGTCCGTTACGAATTGTAAAAAAAATTTCTTTTTTGCTCTACAGATAAGGTAAATTCTAATTCTTCTCTTCTGTCTAAGGCCATAAAAGAAAAAAATAGAAAAATTTTATTATTCAAAAAACGTGTAAAAGACTTAACTTTATTATTAAGACTATTAATCATTTATTCTTAGAAAAGATAATGATATATATATAAATCGAAAAATTTCTCGTTTTTAATTATTAGAATAATAAAACTATAATCAGCTTGCTTTTATTTAAAATTTAACAGAAATTATCATTTAAAATTTTTAATTTTGATTTTAATTCAGTAAAATTAGCCTTATGCTATAATTAGTCTTTGTATTATTATAATTTTGGATACAAATTTATTGATATTAATTAGCCTCATGCTAATATATCTTTTAAATTTTAATTTTTATTTCACATAATAATCAAAATCTACAAATTTTTAAGTTTTCACTTAAAGCTTCTTTTAATTTAATTTCATTATTAATTATAATCAGAATGTTGAAGATTTACTTATCTTTTAGTTTATTATATCTAAATTTTTATAAACTTGATTTCATTTTATGAAGTTTCATATTTATTTTAATCTATATTTGATCATTAATCTATTTGTCAATGGAGGAAAATCTCTCATAAGTTTTAATATTATATAAAAATAAAATAAAACGTCATAAACGTCGTTTTTTCCTTTATGATAACTTGTAAAAGGAATTGTTCTATATATACATTTAATTAATTATTTAATATATTACTTTAATAAAAAGGCGACCTCATTTATTTCTAAATCGGATAAAGTAAATAATCATTTTTAGAATAAAAATGAAAAAATTTAAAATCCAGCATTTGCATATACTTACTTTATAATCCTGTCTCGAGTTTTAATCCATCTCCACTAACATTTTAACCGAATGAGACAAATAGTAAAAGTACTAGCCAAGGTATCACGATTTTGTATCACCCCGGTGAAGTTAAATTTTATCGAAGGATTATTCAGTTGACATTAGATATTCGTAATCTTAATAGTGAACTAGACCCAATCATGACATAGTTTAAGAAACTACTATTGTAAGTAAAAATTCCATCTCAAAATCGGATAAGATTACTTTTTAATAAAGATAAAAGTTTTTCTGCCTGCGTTTAATGATAATTTAATTAAGTCTATGTGCCCTTGAACAAACCAATAATTGACTCATTAAAATGGGGAAATTTTTCAACTCTCATTAAAATAATAACTAATAAAAAAAGTAGTTAATTATCTCTTTTGTCAAAAAAAAACAACATTTTAGCTGGAAGATTAGAAGCTTTTACCCATGGGCGCAATTTACATCAACTACTATTCTTACTCCCAAACAAGATTCATAACTAAAAGAAGTCATGAGCTTTCGAATTGAGAAGTAGGACAAATCTCACTACATTTTAATTAGTTTGTGGGTACCAAGCGGACTCGCGATAAACCAAACTCTAAAATTTAATGGATCATAAAGGGAGTGAATACTAATATTAGGAATCCTTATCGAGTTACTCTCAAATTATTATGTTAAGATGACACCTTAGTCCAGAGTCTAACAATTTAAAAGTCACTATATAGCTCCGCAACACCTGATCTCAGCGAATTTCAAATTATCTTAATCAAAGTTAATTCTCTATTCGTTGCAATTTTCAAAACCACGAAGTCTTTCACTTGCAACCCACATCACCTTATTCTGACCTTAATCAAAACTTAGGGAATATCAAATCATTTACTTAAGTTACACTTTGTAGTGAAAACAATTGCAGCTAACGAGTTGATTTACATCTTGACACTCAAGTTAGTTATCACTTCATATACATTAGCTAAACACCTCAGAGATATACTAATCGCTTAGATCTAGACTTTATGCACCCAGCTGTTTGTTACCATATATACTAGAAAGGACACCAAAACAACAAAACTACATCCTATCAACCTTTATGAGCAGCGACAACATAACCATTCATTTTTGACAATTACTCATGGACTGATACAATGTTCAACCACTACCCATTGAATTTAATTTACACTAATTCCATTCATTTCAATGAGAAATGTATTTATATAAGTTAATTCCATCCCAAACATTCATGCCATTTAATTGAACGTCCGGTTCGAATAATTGTATAATACACCAGATATATTACCTTTCGTTAATTATGGTCAAAGAGAAAAGATACGTATTTGCGAAATCGGTTCATGAAGTCTAAGTAGTTATCAGCAAACATAGGAGAGACAACCAGCTGTTTTGCTTCAGATCACAAGCCTTTTCTCATGCCATCTGGATGGTACAAAACCTGAAGACTTGCGTATTACGCATGTTGCGTAGACTTTCTCATAGTCTACCTATATTTCTCTCATGTCCTTTAAGATAAAACCTATCT
Organism: Trachelipus rathkii; assembly: GCA_015478945.1. Classification (NCBI taxonomy): domain Eukaryota; kingdom Metazoa; phylum Arthropoda; class Malacostraca; order Isopoda; family Trachelipodidae; genus Trachelipus; species Trachelipus rathkii. The sequence goes on along the minus strand of JABUQX010128788.1, from coordinate 8,793 downwards.
TTAACATGTGCAGAAAGCAACCCTAACTACAGATAAACGCGCATAGTACATTTTTCTTTACTTATATTATATTCTTTCCAGGATAATCAATTAGAGCTTTATTCTCATATTCTCTCCAGAGAAAACCTCATTCTTCGATTACAGCATATTAAATATCACTTTTTATTTTACCTCAATTCCTCATCGGTTTGTTATTCTCTTCGTGACCTCTGCTAAGATTTATCACATTTTTAAGGCTAACATACTCCAATATTCCATGTTAGCGAAAAATATTTTCATTAAATTCTCGTGCTTATAACATGTTATTGCTAGCACTTTAAAGTTTTTGATTTAATGTTTTTAACCCTACAATTGTTGCTTATAATTATAACCAAAATTGCATACTGTCCTGCATTGTTCCCAAAATTTTCAAATAATGAACAGAAGTGTCATGTGGCTTTTCCAATAAGAGATCTAGATATCACTCAGAGTATTTAATGATACCATCACCCATTATCGTCCTTATCTTATCTCTCTAGTACTGTTAAATTAATCCCATATATCGGTGGAGAAACAACTAGTGTTATTTTATTCAGTTTCATCATAGTGATTATTATTTGTACTTGTCTAGTCATAGGTAAGAGCCTATGTGTAGAGAGATGATTGAAGAGGAATATAAGATCATGAGGACCCCAGATTATATTTCGATTGAAAATAATGCTATAATAGCCATTACAACCCTTCCATTAGAGCGGTGAAACCCCAGTGTTTAAAGATTTCCCCACAGACATCAATTTGTAAAATATTGTACTCTCCTCTGAGTACAAATTGACAACTCCCACACTAAAACCTTGTAAGAAACTACAATACATTAATACCCAAAACCATCCGATGGCCAACCACCTATGTCCAATATAGAGGCAATCATATTTACTCAAGAGAGATGGAAGTGTGTTATATCTAATAATTGCTAAACTTGGACTAATATCCTTTCTACATGACTAATACTCTTTCTGCATTTATTTTGAAATTAAAGGTGTAAGAAACTGGGTATTAGTATAATTTAATAATCCGTCTATGAATTTTAAATTTTTCTTGAGGTCCTAGCCAGAAGATCCTTATCTGTTTCAAGTTAGTTGCCACAATATTTGAATATTCAAGAAACTGAGTTTTTTGCTTATATTAAAAACGTTCAATTCAAAAAACAATGAAATCTTGCTGTTTAATGCTCTTTTTTTATGACCTAACTCAACTTCTTAGAAACTTTTGGATCATAAAAGGCGTGGAGCCATGATGTCGAAATAAGTTCTGTGAATGCCATGCAAATTCTAGCTGTCTGGGAATTCTCATTCGCTAAAATCCAAATTCCCAATCCAACCGGAATATTCCATATGAGATTTTAAATCTGTACTCTCATTCAAACAATCCATTTTTAGACTTCACTTTCAGATAGGATAGGAGAGACCGAGAGATGGTTGGGGAATGAGAAGGGAGGAAACTTTAGGGTTTAGAGAGATTAGAGTAGAGTCAGTGGAGTGGAGAGGGATCAAAGGAGGAGAGAAGATGTGATTTTGATGAGGGATTTATGGCATTGAGCTATTGTGGATTTTATTTGTGTGATTCATCCTGCTCTCATAAACAGCTAAAGGAAATCAGGCACTACTGCGTTAGCTGTTGTAGAGGCGCTTGGAAAATAAAAATATAGCTACCAATAACAAATATTAAAATTAAGCTATGGAAACAATTTGAGATGTAAAAACTTAAATAAAGTAGGATTAATTTTATTTATCTTTTACATAATTACTAATCATCCTGATATTGAGTATACATGTATAGATCATTGACAAAATTGAACTCTATGGTTCTTTTTCTATTTTTTCCCTTTTTAATTATAAAATCTATACAGATAATAGACAAGATTTTTAGGGATTATTGAGACAGTTGACAAAGGAATGATGTTCTGCTCACTTCAAAAAACTTTTCCATCGCTTTTACCAAAGGTAACAATTGAGAATTACTTTAACTAATATAATAATAATAATAAATAAGTAGTAATTTAATTTAATATATAGATAATAATTTTAAACTCAGTTTATATAAAATCCAATAATTAATGACATTAGATCGAACAATAACTATTTATGAGCCTGTTATTTGTTTACTTTTAATATTTATTTGTTGGTAAAAATAAAAAGACAATGTTTAGTACTTTTTATATAACTGGTAATAACTTGTATTAATTATTTTTGATATATTATTGTTAATTACTAATTTAAATTGCAATCACATAACTTTCTATTATTTTTACATCAAAATAGTAGAATTGTAATATTGGAGAATTTTGATAATATTCAGTAGATAATATACCTCTAATATAACAATATAATATTCAGTTTATAATATATTATATGAAAATATTTGAAAATAAATGAAGTTTATTGATTATTTAATTGCAGCTTAATTATTTTTAATATTAAATTTGACAACATGTAATCGATATCGTTATTTCCTATTATTCTATATTTAGGTTTTTTGGAAGATTTTTTTAGAAGATTTTTTATGGAAGTTTTTAGATGTTTTTTGGATAGGATGTAAATAAAAAACTTCAGGAATTGACGCTGTCTTTAATAACTCGACTCCTTATCATTGCTCTTCCCTGGTCGTTCTCTACAAAATTGTACAATGAGACCAACATTGAAAAGCGCCTTTTTCTTGTTATTATTTTCATATATATATTTATATAATATATATATATATATAGTATATATATTATATATAATAGTTATTTCCTATTTAATATATGTGGATATATAATAAGGTATATTAATTTATATATCTATGTTATATAATAGCTGTATTTTATATATAATAATGCTAATATATATATATTCGTTATACTCATTAAATAAGTATGCTAGTATTTATTAATCCAGAGATTTCTACATGTGTACAAATATATTGACATATATACACTTATTGTGTTTAGTTCAGGACCATATATATTCATTATATAAGAGTATCTGGTACATATATATTATAGGCATTATTTAATAGGTATATATAATATATATATATATATATATATATATATATTATAATATATATTATGATTATATATATGTATATATAGATATATATATATATATTTAAAATAATTTTCTTCTTAAGGATAGTATATATTGATCTGATTGTTCACTCGAAGATGAAGAATATATAGGGAAATGAGGTTATAGGGAGTTGGAAAAACTGAAAGAAACAAGCGTCAGAGAGAAAATGTGAAGGCTGCAAGAAACTTCTAAACTAAGTCTAAATAGCATTATCACGGTCGTTCTTTCATGATGAGGAACTTTTGGAATGAGAGGGACTCATGACCAGTATGTTATTGCCCCATATAACAACAGTATTTTACAAACATTTAATGAGCCGTTTTTTAATTTTTTTTAAAGAAAGAAAAGGCATAATTATATTTTTTATGTTTGATAAAAATTTATTGGAGGAGTTGGCAAAAGTTTCGGCCATTTGTGTCATAAATTTTAATTACGCCGTTAATAAATATATCCATAATTATTTCCTACTGAAAGGTGATACATGGAGCGGTTGATAGTGTGTACAGAGGATTAATCCGCTTTAGTTTTTTGGTCAAAATAAACTTAATCTGAAGAAATAAATTTTTAATTGTAAATTAAATATCATATTAATTATGCCATAAGCTGAATTTCTGTTTGTTTTTGTTGGCGTAGGGTTGATATAGCGACACATTCGGCATTATGCATGAAGTGACCTCTTTGCTTGGCTTACTAATTCGCATTCAGTAGTCCTTAATAAAATATTTTATGGGGCGACAGGGGCTAGCAACCCGCTCTTTGATTTACTTACAGAATTCGCCTGGGACCACATTGGAATCTTATGAGTCATAGAAACACGAGTCTTTGGAAGAGCCTCTGGGAAAGGGTTTGAGGACAAAAAGCAAGAAGATGCTATGCTCCATGTATTCTATGGGTGACACCCTACCTTAGTGTATAACTCAAGTGATACTAGCATTGGAAAACCATTTCGCCGAGAAATAGTTTTTCTAGAGTGCTCTAGGAATGAAGGTTCTCGTCGGGCCAGAAGAAAATGATGCTGGATCAACGTGCCGGCGATAAGTGGCCCTACCCCTGCGAGTATTGTAATACTACAATTCACTTATATGCTATACTAAGATATACATTGATATAAGATAAATATAATATACATATAATCCATATATTATCTAGATAAATCCAAGAATCTTTAAATATTTGTAGCGATTTATGCTATTCTTATCTACTATATATAGGGTAGTATATGAATCCAGTTTCTTACTGAGTATATATATTAGTATATATATATATATATCATTAGACCTTAAAGTTTTAAACTTGTGGTTCTCAAAATAATTTCAGTATTGGAAAGGTTGGGTAATATGTTTTTAATTTTGGCTAAAAGAAAAATTAGAAAAGAAAATTGATTTCGCTATAGAAAAAGGGAATCTCTTTAATAGTCTATCTTTTTTCCAGCTCTCCAAATTGATTAATTTTTCAACAATTCATGTTTATTTAATTATTTTAGTTTATTACAAGTTAAATATTTATTATTCTTTTTAACCTTCTGGTTAGTGGTTACAATAATCACATAATTTATATAGCTAGTTATGATTGTTTTTTTAAATTTGTTTATTATAAATACATTTATTTATGTCTAAAATTTTGCTAATTTTGGACTGTATTTCAAGCTCATCAGGGACAATACTCATATCTATATTTTTCTAGTACTTGGTATCGCACCTTTGCCCATGCAAGGTGGTTTTACCATGGGCAGACAGTATTATAAGTTCTGACAACATAACTTTCGGATCTTTTTCTCATGATAACTCAAAGACTGAAATAAGACGTTCTATTGAGTTTTTACTTTTGGTCGTATTCGACATCGATCGATTCTTATTCCTCTTTCAACTAACGGACCACAAAATACTCTTAATAGGATTCATCTAAGCGAATGACGGATCACAGTTCAAAGGAAGAGCACTCTGCGCCATTCTGTGCGAACCATCTCCTTACTGACTTCGCTGAATGACACGCGTGCGCAGAGCCGGAATCCTATTGAAAAATAAATGGTTTATCGCCAAAACCAATCCTTGTTTAAAGGTATGTGAACCGAGTTTGAGTAACATTTAGATTAACTATTATATGCTGGTTTCCATTCTGTGTGCCTCAAACAATAAATCAATCGACTTGGCCTGAAATAGTACAGCTGGCGCACCGCCACTCCTTATACATTCTTCTGTGGGAACTATTTTACCGTTTTTTTCAAGGCATGTCGTGGGTTTAAAATTCCTCACCCTAGATCGCTTTATCTTCACGCTCTCACGCACGAATCTCATTCCACCACGAGCATAATGGTCTTCACTTCTGAAAATACAATCTACCTATTAACGATTTTTCCTTTGAGCAATATAAAACACATATGAACAGTAGGGAAAGCTAGAATGATGCAAGTAGATCAAAATAGTACAAAAAATTCCATCAGGAAAAAATCCTTTGATGCTTTCATTAAATTCGGAAATTAATGATATTTCAAAGTGCTCATATGCCGAATTAGTTTACTTAAAATAACAAATGCTCTTTAATGAAGTGATAAAAAAGTTTAATAGTCTATCCTTAGATTATGCTCTTCTCTGGTTGATCCCTAGATTGCTTCAGAGGGCCTAGAAGAGAATATGACCTTTTAAAGCCCAGCATTAGTGCCCGTTTCATTCTAAAGATTTTGTCTAGGCTTCTTTCTTGGCGGAAAGGGCTTTAATCCAGCATCTATAGCTGCCTATTTGGCGTTCTTCTAGATAATACAATCCCCTCTGCTGATGTTTGGCATGTTTCTTAGAACATGGAATAGGCGTTCCTACATATAGCTCCTTCTTATTTTTCAGAGCCATTTTTAGAATTATTCTCTATGTCTACTCTGGGTGTTGTTTTTCTTTTCGTTTTTACTACCATACTCGCCAAACCCTATTTGAGCTTAAACTGTGAACGTATTTCAATTTCTTCTTATATTACTAACTGTTTGAGTTGAAACCCAAGTTTTGCTGCTATTTCTTTCTGTTTTAAGTTGCTCACTTGCCCAATAACACATTAATATTGTCTCCGACTTTCCGTTGGACTCAAATCCTCTAACTTTGCCCTATATTTTGAGCCTTTGAACTTTCCCAAAAATATTTCTGAAACATTAATGGCGGGATTAGTTAATTAAATTCAATACAATAAAGATATTAGCTGCTACAGACCAATGTAGTAGAGCAAATAATAAAATAAAAGGTGTAAAACATCGCTAACTCACACAGACTCACCATGAGAACGCAAGCGGATCAGCAACCTGAAACGTGAACATATATAAACATATCTACCTGATTAATAAGTCACCCAAATCATAGTGTTTGGAGTGCCAGACTTACTGAAAGGTTTAAATCTTCCAGTTCCCTCACAGTTAATCAATAGTAAAAGTGTTATAATACAACACTGATAAAAGAAAATAAAGTCCAAAAAAATTGGGTAAACAAAATGAAATTTCAAAATCACCCTCCCATTCCAAGATGGATTTTTTTATTAAATCCATCTTCAAAATGCCAGTACCCTCTATATACTATATATATATATATATATATTATAATATATATATATTATATATATATATTTAGTATAGTATTATATATATTAATATATATTAGTTTATTTAATTAATATCGTATATATATATACTGATAGTTATATATAGAGGGTCAGATTTTTTTAATGCTCACGGTATGTAGCTAGAGAAGGCAAGCGGTTACAAGTAAAAAAAAAAATTACTATATTTGGATCAGCCGAAAATTTTAAGGATGATTCTAACTTTTTGTGGAAGAATAAATGCAAATATATAATAATATGGAATTTAATTTTTTTTTTTTGGTAACTAACAGGGAGCATACCCTAGGTAAACCAGCATATAAGGAATGGCAGTGTGAAGTCGGGGCTGCTACGGGGAGAGATCTACCTCTGTTGTTGTGGTATCGACGGGACTGTGGTACCTTATCCCCTCTCCGTCGCTGATTATTTTGGCTTCTCCGGAACCCCGCTTACGTGTTGGAATGTTGCTGGGTGTTCGCCGGGGGTTCCTGTTGCCGAGACAATTCCCTCTTGTCCGGGGTATGAAACGTCCCCCCTACTTGGTCCCCTTCGCTCGAGCCCCTAATTCGGTCTGAAATAATCTTTGGTTTTTTTTGTGCTGAAAAATTTTAAGTTTTTTTAGGGGCTCGAGCCGACGGGCGAGACCGAAGGTTTGACGTTCTTATGATCCCGGATGGGGATGTCGGAGAACCCCGCGACACCCAAAGAGACGCAAAGAGCGGGGATTCAGGAGACCACTCCCCAGCATGGGGGATTAGGTCCCTCCCGTCGCTACGCATCGTGCGAGGCCGAGAGAACCACCGCACTCCTGCCATCTTGCGGTCTTATACACCTTTGTGTGTAAACTGTTTATTGAAAATACAACATATAAAAGATTCTTTACTTCCAATACTAGAAAAAAAGACAATAATAAAAAAAAAAAAAAAAAAAATAAAAAATAATAAAAAAAAAAGTAGATGTCATCCCATCCTTCTAGAATTTTCGTTCTAATTGCCAAAAATATAAACTTCGTATTTACTGTAGGACCTGGTCCGTTCTCTAAGTTACATACTGTGAGCATTAAAAAAATCTGGCTATCTATATGTATATATTTATATATATATATATATATAATATATATATTATATATATATATAATATACTATATATAATAAATATATAATATATTGATAAGGTATATCTAAGATAGTAAATATGAATACATATATATGGATCAGAATTTAATATTCCGAGGAATTATAAAGCTTCTCATTTTGTCAAAAGACCTGATGGTTGGAGCACAAAAACTATAAACTATATGTGAGACCTGAACTTAAGATGTAAGTATAGTCCTATTTATTGTGTATTAGGTTGAAATTAAAAATAAAGTTTCTCTTTTTTTAGGTTTATAAATACGAATGTTTAAAATCCCAATTACGGTTTACCAACTATGATGCTGTAAATTATTTGTAGAACCACCAGTTTACTTAAGGATGACCCCTCTGACCCCACAACTTATATAAATAATATATATATAATTAGGAATATATGAAAAAATTAATACCTATATATAAAATACTCTGTCTCATAATAATAATATATGCGACCATTATGTGCCCTGAGATGGTCAGCCAAGTGTGAAGATGTGTGTCGTCAACCATTCATAATGAATTTCTTCTTTAAGTGGCCGCATCTTCCAAAAATTATAGCTTCTTTCAAGGTTGGTCAGTTGTCATTCAGTATAAAATCTAGTATTCTTTTCTTACTATAAGTTCGAAATAATTCATAGTAATGAAATGTCAATACGTATCTTACCTAAACTGATCATATTATTTCGTGTAACATATTATCTACTGAATAACGGCTATAGATCCGATAATAGCTGGACAGAGTGTCTACCCAATAATCTCTGACTCGTATGAATTCATGTGAACTCGAGAACGCAGCACCTACAGTAAAACAAATTATTATTATTTGGAGTAACTCTAGCCTGCGGAAAATTTTAGGGTGTGTTCTTCTCAGGTGTTTTTAAGTGCGTATTTAATTCGTCAAGTAGGAGGATTAGCAATATTTAAAACTTCTTGTGAATAGTCTTAGTTGATTTATATTTGGCAGAGCATCCTGTTTCTCATAACAATGATATATTTCCTACCATATT
>JABUQX010128787.1:10000-19693 GCA_015478945.1 Trachelipus rathkii | reverse complement strand
CATCGAGGGGTCTGAGATTCCAACTGAGGATTTTCTAGAAAAAACAGTAGACTTGTATGCGACGAAGAAAACTCGTCGTATACGATTCCTTTAAACTTACTTCTTTAATACCCCTAACTTACTAAGTACTAACGTCGGGGCTACGGCCTACGGAAGTGTTTTTATTTTTACCAAAGATCTATTTCCTTATTTGAAAAGGTCATATTACTCATATATATATTTTAATTATAATATTCTCTCATAATAATGTTTTCGTACCCTTATGTTATTTTATTTATCTAACTTCCCAATAAATTTCACAAATAGATTGCTATATTTTTACAACTAAAGATTTGGTTATATTTCGGATATTTACTAATTCAGTAAGACAGTAACTAATAAGACTAAGATTAGCTGACAAGTGACAAGAATATCATTATCCTTTAATTTTATGTAAATTATGTTATACTTATGTGCCCCCCCGAATCTCTGTAAAGCCCCCCCGGAGAAAATTGTCTGAAAGAAACACTGATGGTCACACATGCCATCTAACAATAACTGCTATAACTAAAAACCCGCCAATTTGGCTTCGTCAATATATTATATGATTCCCAACCCATCCATAAACGAATCTAACCCTTTCTTAAATGTTGCAATCGAATCACACTCAACAACCTCCTCTGGCAGACTATTCCAAAATTTAACAACCCTATTACTGAATGCATGCTTTCTTATATCAAGATGGCATGCTTTCTTCTTAATTTTCTTATTATGCCCCCTGGTCACCTGTCCATGTTCTACTATGAAAAATTTATTGGTCTCTGTGTTATCAATAGATGTAAATATTTTGTAGACTTGTATCATGTCCCCTCTGAGAAATCGCCTTTCTACAGAAAACATTCCTAACTCCTTCAGCCTCTCCTCATAGCTCTTACCCTCAAACCCAGAAATCATCCTTGTTGCTCTACGTTGCACTCTCTCTAGCATATCTAAGTCTTTCTTTAAATAAGGGGCCCAAACTTGTGCACAATACTCTATTACTGGCCTAACATAGCTATTATACAGTTTACTTATTACTTCCTTGCTCTTGTAAACAACATTGCGATTTATTATGCCAAGCATTAGTTTTATTCCTTGCTTCCAAACACTGATTAGCTACTTTCAAATTACTGATTATAATCACACCTAAATCTTTTTCTTGGTCCACAGTTTCTAGGTGAAGAACAAACTTACACTTTTTATTTTATGATAAAGTATAGAATGGAAATATAATCAAAATGGTATCATTATTCTTTTGTTTAAAGATGCTTTAAAGATTTTATAATCTATCTTAATAATAATAAAGGTAAGAATGATTTTTATCTTTCAATTGAAAACAAATGAATTCTAGAAAAATATAATCTTATTTTTCGTTAGTCCTAGAAACTCTCTTGTATAAAATATTTGGTTTTGACCAAAATATGTACATAAAGTCTACCTCAGAATTGTAAAAAATTGTAAATATGGAATTTGATAAATTGAGGACTAGTAAGTTATATTTACTTTAGATTTTTAATACAAAGTAAGTATTTTAGAGAAGGTGTTCTCATTTTTTTTATCTTCACTGATATCCCAAGTGGTGGGTTTATGTTATTGGTCAAAAGACTGATTTTAAGTTCATTATTCACTAATGTCAAACAAGCTGTGTGCTATCTTCTGATTAAATTAGATACAAACCTGATGTGACGGCTTTGGGCCATATCTCTGATACTGCAGATTTGACCTATGCCAGAAATAATCGCACAGCACCACACCCTATTTTTTCTCAATGTACACCTAAATGCACCTGCAAAATCTATATTTTTTAGAAATCACCCCACACTGGAAAACCAATCTGATCTCAATCCTCAACACTCTCACCCAAAATGATCGTTCATGCTACGCCAAGCCCTGCAGGTGTCGTTCAACTTGATGGTCACTTAGTAGTCCTCACGGACCCGGATATATATATATGTGGTAAAGAGCAGCAGCAGCAGCATATATATATGTAAGAGCATATATATATATATATATATATATATATAGTATATATATATATATATATATAGTAAGATATATGTTATATATATAGATAGAGATGGAGTATATATATATGTATATATATACATATATATATAAGTATAGATAGACTAGCAGCTTGGATTGTCCGTCATATGTATCTTAAAAACTATTAATGCTACAGTAAACGGAAATACATGTTTGAAACTGGTCCAATTTTAGGTTGGAAAACAAAAATAAGTACTGTATAAAAATATATATAGGAGAAAGAGGAGTATGATATGTTATAAGTGGTGATATGTATATATATATATATATATATGGGTATATATAAGGATATATATATATATATCTCAAAAATCCTACAATAGCTACAGCAAAAGGAATATATTCTTGGGAACTCTGGTAAAATTTCACACATAGGAAATGTAAAAAAATTAAATTGCTTATACGCACACTAGGCCTCGAGCCGATTGGGAACATAGGGGGATGTTTTCCATACCCTGTAGGGAGGCGAAGGAACCCCCGTGACACCCAAATACCAAAGAGTGGGGGTTGTTCCGGGACCTCCCTCCACGGAGGGGAAATAATCCTACCCTGCAACCCTGAAGGCCGAGAGACCGACTCCTGCCATCGGGGCGGTATACCCTTGGGTATTAAAAGCAAAATTTAATGGAAAGTCTATTTACTTTAACGAGAAACCAATAAAAGAAAAGTCTCTAAATAGGCCTTCTAATCATATTACTACAATTATTAACAATAATTTTTTTTTTTTTTTTTTTACATTTTCCTATGTGAAATTTTACCAGGATTCCAAAAATGTATTCCCTTTCGCTGTAGCTATTGTAGTTTTTGAGATATATATATATAGCATAGTGGCATATATATATATATATATATATATATATATATATATATATATATATATACATATTTACGCAGAATTTATATATATATATATATATATATATATATATATATATATATATATATATATATATTTTTTCTTTTTTCTGTCTCCTTAAAATTATCCAGCATTCCAAAAATGTATTCCGTTTTACTGTAGCATTAATAGTTTTTAAGATACATATGACTGATTGAATCCAAAACGCTGACCATTATTATATATATATATATATATATATTATATGGTTTAATTTATATATCCTATATATATATATATATATATATATATATATGTATATATATATATATATATATATATATATATATATATATATATATATATATATATATATATATATATATATATATATATATATATATATATATATCTCTAATTAAACTAAATAAGAATATTTGAGATACTTGAAACGTTATCCTATAACGATAAAGAATTTTCTTATATTTTATCTTTGCTAAAGAAATAATTAGTTAATTACCTTTTATTTATTTAAAATGTAAAGGTGATCCCGGGAGTGTCCTTAGATGCGGATCATAGACTGGTGGTGGCGGACATGAAGATAAGAGGGGAGGGAGGAGTAAATGAGCAGAAGAGGGCAGTGATCAGAGTGGAGAAGTTAGAAGAACAAGAAACGAGACGAAATTATGAACGGGAAATGCAGGAAACCCTAAGGAATGAAGAAGAAAACGAAGACTTGCAGGATGTCATTAAGGAAGTGGCAGAGAAAACTCTTGGTAAAAGATGGGTAGGAGGTACTAGGAAGAGACATACACCATGGTGGAACGAAGAAGTGAAAAAGCAATTAAGAAAAAAACAGGGAAAATGAGGAAGTGGCTGAAAAGAAGAACAGCGGCAGCAAGGGAGGAATATGTACAGGCAAGGAATGAGGCAGAGAGAATAAAGAGGAGGGCAAAAAAGATGGAGGCGGAGAGAATGGCAGGAGAAATAACGAGAGATGTGGGCGAAGGGAAGAAAAAGATATTTAAGATGGCGAAGGCGTATAGAAAACCAAAAACCGTAACTAGAAATATAAAAGATAGAAACGGAGAGATTCTTGTGAGACCGCAAGAAAGAAATGATAGATGGGCCGAATACTATGAAGATCTGCTAAATGTAGAATACAGAGAACAAGAGGAAGAAGCTGTAGATCAGACGAGGGAGGAGGAAGAGGAGGAGGAAGGTGGAGAGATAACGGTAGAAGAATATGAGGAGGCTATAAAAGGATGAAGAAGGGTAAAGCCCCAGGAGAGGATGGAGTGGCTGTGGAGTTGGTGGTGGAGGGAGGAGAGGAGCTGAGAGGGAGAATCATCAGTTTGATGAACAAGTGTTGGAGAGAGGGAAAGGTACCGGAAAGGTGGGGCAAAGCAATAATAATACTGATATATAAAGGTAAAGGAGATGCAGGAAGCTGTAATAATTATAGAGGTATTTCACTGATGGACCATCTGGCAAAAATATACGAAAGAATATTGGAGAGGAGGCTGAGAGAGAAGGTAGAGCCGAGACTCGGAGAAGAACAGTACGGGTATAGAAGAGGAAGAGGAACGACGGACCTCTTATTCACACTAAGAATGGTTTCGGAGAAGATGCTGGAATATGGCAAGAGATTCTTTGTAGCGTTCATCGACCTGCAAAAGGCATTTGATTCGGTGCCAAGGAAAAAGCTCTGGAGAGCTATGGAGAGGAATTATGGAGTGAGGGGGTAGATTAAAGAAGGCAATAGAAAGTATGTATGAGAAATGCAGTTGTAATGTTAGAACTGAGTGTGAGAACGATAGATGGTTTGAGGTGAAAACAGGAGTGAAGCAGGGGAGTGTTTTATCTCCACTGCTGTTTATATTATATTTAGACGTGGTGATAAGGAAAGTGAGGGAGAGACTGGGAGAATTTGAAGGGGACATAATGGCATATGGGACGATCTAGCATGTTGGAGCGAGAGAGAGGAGACGATTCGAGAGGTGGTGGAGTTGTTTAGAGGAGATTGAGGAAGCAGGGATGAGGATGAACGTACAGAAGACAGAGATATTAACAATAACCGGAGGAAATGAGGAGGGAATGAGGATGGTGGTGAGAGGGGAGGAGGTGAAGGCGGTAAATACTTGCAATTATCTCGGAGGATGTTTTAGCAGAAGGGGAGAGGAAGTGGAGGAGAGATTACGCGACGAATGGAAAAGTATGGATTTAGTTATGAAAGCGGTATACCCATGATGAAAGATAGAAACATCGGAATAGAGGTTAAAAAAGTGATTTTTAACAGCATACTGACTCCGACACTGCTGTATGGAGCGGAAACATGGACAACAACGAGAAGAGAGGAGAGTAGAATACAAGCGGCGGAGATGAGGGTATTAAGAACTATGATTGAAAAGAGTAGGAGAGACAGAATAAGGAATGAAGTAATTAGAGAAGACATAGGGGTGTGAAGAAGATGATACTGAAGATGGATGTGGGGAGATTGAGATGGTGGGGACATCTGGAGAGGATGGAGCAGGACAGAATGCCGAAAAGAAGATGGGAATGGACACCAGAGGGCAGAAGACCAAGGGGAAGACCGAAGAAGAGATGGGCGGAGTCGGTGGAGGACTCTCTGGAAAGATGTCAGCTACCAAAAATGAGAGTGCTAAAGAGAAGAGGAATAGTGCAGCAGAGGGATGTCTGGAGAAAGACGCTTGCGCGGCTGACAGGATGAAAAATCTTTTGTAGGAGAGAAAGAAAATAAAAAATATATATATATATATATATATATATATATATATATATATATATATATATATATATATAAAATATATATATATATATATATATATATATATATATATATATATATATATATATATATATATATAAAAGTATATATATGAATATATAGTATGTATATATACATCTAAAAAAATATATATATATATATATATATATATATATATATATATATATATATATATATATATATATATATATATATATATATATTATATATATATATATATATATATATATATATAAATATATATATATATATATATATAAATATATATATATATATATATAAAAATATATATATATATTTATATATATATATATATATATATATATATATATATATATATATATATATATATATATATATATATATGTATATATTATTTTTATTATATATATATATATATATATATATATATATATATATATATATATATATATATATATATATATATATATATATAAATTCAATATAGAACGTGATCATAGAAATTTCTGTCTTTCGAGAAATCAGAGTCGCCATCCGTAGAGTCAGTACGACGATTAAGATGACTCTCTCTCTCTCTCTCTCTCTCTCTCTCTCTCTCTCTCTCCTCTCTCTTATATATATATATATGTTAGTTGTTATATATATATATATATATATATATATATATATATATATATATATATATATATATATTATATATAGATTAGATATATATATGTGTGTCTTATATATAAAATATATATATATATATATATATATATATATATATATATATATATATATATATATATATATACATATATATACACATATATATATTATTATTATATATATATTACAATACAAACATATATGTTGTTATTGTTACATATAGTTATATACATATTATATTACATATTATTATTATTAAGAGTTATTATTATTATTATATATATTATATATATATATTATTATTACATATATATATTATTATTATATACTTTATTATTATTACATATATGGCATAATTTTTAAGCATATTATATATATATATATATTATATATATTATTATTATTATTATTGCTACATATTATACATATGTTATATTACATATTTATTATGTTATTACATATTATTATTTCCATATAATATGTTACATATATATACATATATATATATATATATATATATATATATATATATATATATATATATATATATATATATATATATATATAAAGAAAGATATATATATATATATATATATATATATATATATATATACATACATATATATATATATATATATATATATATATATATATATATATATATATATATATATATATATATATATATATGTTATATATATATATTTTTATATATTTATTTAAGCTTTGGAAAAGGTCAAGGTATGTGTAGTTGTGACGTATGGTCCATCTAGGAAACGTTGAAGAGAGTACTATTTTTTGGGATAAGAATGATTTTTTGGATGGGGTGAGTAGGAGCTTCCTTTAGATTGATTGTGTTGGGGGACTTAAATGGTTATATAGGTGATCAAAAAGGGATGGTATAACAGGTGGTTTTGGGGGTGTTTGGAGAAATGAGAATGGTAGGAAGGTGATTGATTTCTGTGAGGAGAGAGGTATGTGTAAGTAATATTTCTTTAAACAAGAGTATTCATAAGTATACTAGAGTTGGTGTAGGTAGAGATGGTATTGAAGTGAAAGTATGATTGATTTTGTGTTTGTGAAGAAGGAGATGTTGAAGTGTGTGTGTTGGATGTTAAATCAGTGAGTGGTTTAGAATGAGATTATAGATCATTATGTTGTTCTATAAAATAAGTTTAGTGGGGTTTGATGGAGAGGGAAGATACGGAAGGAAGTGGGTAAAATTAAGAGTGAGAAGTTAAGTGAACAAGGTAATAAGGATAAGTATTTAAGAGCGCTGGCAAGTAAATCAGTTGAATGTGAACAAGTTGAAACTGAACAAATCTGGGAGCAAATGAAGGAAGCAATTGTTAGCAGTGCAAAAGAAGTATGTGGATGTGCTAAAGTAGGAAGTAAGAATGTTAACAGTGAGTGGGGAATGAAGAGGTGATGCAAGAGGTTAAAAGTAAAAAAGAAGCGTGGTTGAATGTACTAAAAGCAAATGATGAAGTTTCAAAAGAAAGATGTTTGGAATTATATAAGGAGGGAAAAAGAAATACTAAAAGGTGCATACGTAGGAGAAAAGAAGAGGTAAATGAACAGTTTGGAAGGAGGATGAATGGGGACTTACAAGGGAATAGGAAGCTCTTCTGGAAGGAAGCGCGAAAGGTTAAGAATGGGAATAAAGGGAACCTGTTCAGAATAATGAATAGGGATGGTGCTTTTGTAACTGATGAAATGGATGTGAGGGGAGTGTGGAAAGAACACTTTGAAAATCTGCATAATATTGGCAGTAATGAAGAGGTGATAGTGAATGTGTGTGGGCTTGATGGTGCAAGAAGGAATAGGTATTTTGGGGATGAGGTTAATTAGCAAGGAGGAGGTAATGGGTAGAGTGAGAAAGTTGAAGAATGGTAAATCTGCAGGTATAGATGAAATTACTGGTGAAATGATCAAGAACGGAGGCGAGATGGTGATTGATTGATTTGGAAGTTGTGTACTGCATATATGGAGGGTATAGTTCCAAGGGATTGGAAGAGAGCAGTAATAGTACCCTTATATAAGGGTAAGGGAGATAAGGGGAACTGTAAAAATTATAGGGGAATTAGTTTATTGAGTGTTGTAGGGAAGATATATGCTGGTATTTTGGTCGAAAGAGTGCTCGAGTGACTGAAGGACTGATTGGTGAAGAACAAGGTGCGTTTAGGAGTGGTAGAGGATGTGTGGATCAAATCTTTACATTGAAACAAATGATTGAGAAAATGAGGGAGAAGAAGAATAAATTGTATTTAGGTTTTATGGATTTTCAACAGGCGTATGATAGGGTTAATAGGGAAGCTCTATGGCAGGTGTTAGTGATATATGGTGTTGGTATCGCTTGATGATCATAGTTTTCCCTCCAACGATATAGCCTGGGCTAGAATGTCAGTCCAGCTAATTGAACAGAGAAAAAAAAATTGCCGTCATTAAGAGTTTTTTTTGAAAAATTTAATTAGTTTACAGCATAGTGAATTACACTAA
Source organism: Trachelipus rathkii (assembly GCA_015478945.1). Lineage (NCBI taxonomy): Eukaryota > Metazoa > Arthropoda > Malacostraca > Isopoda > Trachelipodidae > Trachelipus > Trachelipus rathkii. The sequence goes on along the minus strand of JABUQX010128787.1, from coordinate 10,853 downwards.
TCTCAACACCCACACATAAATAAAAAAAAGAACATGGACAACATATACAACAAAATAATCTATTTTAATTTACTCTCTCTCTCTCTCTCTCTCTCTCTCTCTCTCTCTCTCTCTCTCTCTCTCTCTCTCTCTCTCTCTCTCTCTCTCTCTCTCTCTCTCTCTCTCTCTCTCTCTCTCTCTCTCTCTCTCTCTCTCTCTCTCTCATCTTATGCATCTATCTGAATTCGAAACCACGTCCTCGGTGGTTAAAATTTTCAAATGCGTTGAGCTGAAGTAGGGCTTGATATCAAATCTAGATTATCTGCTCACCCTAACCCAATTTTTGAAAATACTTGTATCCCAATTTCCCATGACCAAGAACCAACTGCGGTAGGTAATGAACCCATTAATTCATGGGATAGAGGTTATGTGGCTACAAATTAAATTAATTTATTATATTATACAAAAAAGGAACTAACTTGAAGGCTTGATTGAAATTATATTAACAATATTTGTTCAAATTCTAAATTGGTAAATAACACCTATGTAGTGATATTGAAGAAAAATTAATTTTGTAAGTGTAAATGCGACACATTTTATTTTATTATCAATATAGGAACATAAGTATAATTTAAAATGAATACACGAAATATTTTATTTTAAATAATTAAACATTTTATAATTAAATCTTAATAAATAATAAAAAGAACATTTTTTACATATTTTTAAAAATGTTAGCCATAAACTTTAAAATAACTTTTTTTTATTAATAAAAATTTTAAAATTTTGTTTTTGTTTTGAAAATTATTAAAGATATTTTAAATTTTAAATTGTTATTTAACTTTAAAAATTGTAAAATATATTTATATTAGGT